>BJCO01017823.1:0-10752 GCA_018326465.1 Flaveria floridana
ACTTGAAACCTGGCACAACTTTAGTTAAAGCATCAGCTGCATTGTCATCCGTATGAACCTTCTCAACCTTTACTTCTTGTGATTGAACAACTTCACGAATGAAATGTAATCTAACATTAATATGCTTTGTTCTCTCATGATACACTTGATTCTTTGAAAGACATAGTGCACCCTGATTATCACATAATACCACTGTGTTTAGCAACATCACACCCAACTCAGTGATAAACCCCTTCAGCCACAATGCTTCTTTGACAGTTCAGTTAGGGCTATATATTCAGCCTCTGTAGTTGACAATGCAACTACATGCTGAAGTGATGACTTCCAGCTAACCACACCATCATAAACTTTGAATGCATAACCAGTGACAGATCGACCTTTGTCCATATCTTTTGCAAAATCAGCATCCACATAGCCCAACACTTCACAACCGAAACTTTGACAATTACCAAACACAAGCTCAACCTGCTTAGTTCCACATAGGTACCTCAAAATCCATTTGACAGCTTCCCAATACACCTTACCAGGATTAGATAGGAACCTACTTACCACACTTACAGCATAAGCTATATCTGGTCTAGTGCATACCATCAAATACATCAAACTGCCAACAGCATTTGCATATGGAACCCTCTTCATACTTTCTATCTCACTAGATAACACAGGTGAGTCTTTAGATGAAAGCTTAAAATGTTGACCAAGAGGAGTACTCACTGACTTGCAGTTAGTCATTGAAAAATTATTCAGCACCTTTTCAATGTAAGTAGTTTGTGTAAGATACAACTTGTGATTTACAAGATCCCTTGAGATTTCCATGCCTAGGATCTTCTTGGCTACTCCCAGATCTTTCATTTCAAATTCACCATGTAACATCAGCTTGGTAGCATCTATCTCAGCTTGATCTTTACAACATAACAACATATCATCAACATATAGTAGCAAGTAGACATAATCCACTGTAGTGTACCTTTTATAATACACACAGCTGTCATAGCTACTTCTATGAAGCTGCTTACTCATCAAGAACTCATCAAACCTCTTATACCAACATCTAGGTGATTGTTTCAATCCATAGAGGGACCTTTTAAGCAAGCATACTTTCTCCTCATTCTTATGATCAACAAAACCAGGAGGCTGCCTCATATAGATCAGCTCATCTAGGCTTCCATGTAAGAAAGCTGTCTTGACATCAAGCTGCTCTAACTTCATGTTACCAGTGGCCACCAATGACAAAATCACTCTAATGGATGAATGTTTGACCACCGGTGATAAAATCTCATTGTAATCAACTCCTTCCCTTTGAGTAAAGCCTCTAGCCACTAACCTGGCTTTGAACCTTGGTGGATCTGTATCAGCAACTCCTTCTTTGATCTTGTATAACCACTTACAATCCACCAACTTTTGACCTGCTGGCTTATCCACTAGTTCCCATGTTTGGTTCTTTTTCAACGAGTCCATCTCATCAATCATAGCCTCCCACCACTTGTCTTTGTCATTAGACTCCATTGCTTCATCAAATGACAAAGGTGAGGTCATACTATCCATCTCTGCAACATTGAACACAAAAGCAGATATGTCTTCATTTGTTCTGTATCTTGCAGGCACAACAGGCTGCCTTCTAGCTCTATTTCTAGCTAGACTATACTCAGTTGATGTGTGATGAGATGATCCTTCTCCCTGTTGTAAACTTCCCCCAACCTCTGAGTGACTGTCAAATGATTCCATAGGCTCCACCTCAATCAAGATACCATCACTATGTTCACATTGATTCTTCTTCTTATCAATTAAGTCTTTATAAACAACTTCTTCTCTGAACACCACATCTCTACTCAATATCACCTTAGGTGACCCATCACCCATTCTCCATAACCTGTAACCTTTAACACCCTCCGGATAACCAAGCAACACATATTTCTGTGCCCTTGGGTCAAGCTTATCTTTCTTATCATAAGCATAGGCTAATGACCCAAATACCTTGAGATGGCTGCAATCAGGCCTTTCATTTGACCATACTTCCATAGGTGTCATCAAATCAATAGCAGCTGAGGGTGATCTATTTACTAGATATGCAGCTGTATTAACAGCCTCAGCCTAGAATGACTTGGGCATCCCTGAATCAGACAGCATGCATCTCACCTTGTTGAGTAGAGTTCGATTCATCCTCTCAGCTAATCCATTCTGCTGAGGGGTCCCAGGCACAGTCAAGTGCCTTCCAATCCCTTGCTCCTTACAAAACTGATTAAACACTGAGCTACAAAACTCCATTCCATTATCAGTTCTAAGCTTTTTCACCCTCTTTCCAGTCTGAGTTTTAACCAACAACTTCCATTCCTTGAATTTTTACAGTGCTTCACTCTTATGCTTGAGTATATAGACCCATACTCTTCTTGATCTATCATCAATGATAGACAAGAAGTATCTTCCCCCACTGAGTGAATTGGTTCTTGCAGGACCCCAAAGGTCTGCATGAACATACTCAAGAACATCCCTTGTAGTGTGAGCTCCCCTTCCAAATTTTACCCTGGTTGACTTGCCAAGTACACAGTGTTCACAGAACTCCACATTTGTATCATTCACTCCTTGGATGACTTGGTGTTTTCTGAGTTCTGCTAACCCCTGGTCACTTATGTGACCAAATCTCCTATGCCACAGGGTTGCATTAGTTTGTTGACTATGGCCTGCAATGTTTGCAGAGCCACAGTTAACATCCCCATCAAGGACATAAATGTTGTTTTCCTTTCTTGACCCAGACAGCATAACCAAAGATCCCTTTATCACCTTAACTTTGCCATTCTTAAGACTTATAGTGAGACCTTTGCTTTCAAGTGTGCCCAGAGAGATCAAGTTCCTCTTGAGTTCAGGTATGTACCTGACTTTCTCAAGAGTGAACTCCACCACACTCTCCAATCTCAGTGAAATAGAGCGTATCCCCTTAATGTGACAGGGTCTATTATTACCCAGTTGCACAGTTCCTAGGTCCTGCATCTCCAATTCCGTAAAGAACTCCCTCTTTGGTGTCATGTGATAGGAGCAGCCCGAGTCCATTATCCAATCTTGTTTAGATTGAGCATTTGATACCATTAAAACATCAGCACTCTCGTAGCCATCAGTGCTTCCATCCACAGACATGCTCCCATTACTTCTCTGATGTTGGAACTCAAGTTGCTTCTTTCTTCTATCCGGGCAGTCTCTTTTGAGATGCTTATCTGAGTTGCAGACATAGCATCTCCTTTTTGTCTTGGACTTGGATCGTGGGGTCGGATTTGATTTTGAAGATCTTGTATCTGATCTTCCCCTTACAAACAGACCATCACCACCCTCATCCTTGACATCAGACCTCCTCTTCAGTTCCTTTGAGTTGATTGCGGCCAAGACCTCCTCCATAGTCAAGGTTTCCTTACCAAACATGAGAGTATCAACGAAATGCTCATATACCTGTGGTAGGGATGCCAAGAATATAATGGCCTGATCTTCATCACTTAGTTCCACCTCGATGTTTCCCAGGTCAATCACCAGCTTATTAAATTCTTCTACATGATCATCTATAGACTTTCCAGGTGTTAATTGGAAGGTGTATAACGTTTTCTTGAGGTAGAGTCTGTTGGCCAGTGATTTGGTCATGTACAGACTCTCGAGTTTAGCCTAAATACCTGATGCCTCCTTTGCCACTTCCCTCAAAACGCGATCACCAAGGCTGAGGATGATTGCACTGTGGGCCTTTTCGAGGATCTCCTTCTTCTCCTTCGCTGATAAGTTCGCCGGAAGGTTGTTCTCCCCTTTCAGGGCTTCATCAATACCTTGATGTACTAACAATGCCCGCATCTTCACCCTCCATAATCCGAAATCATTCTTACCATCGAACTTTTCGATCTCAAACTTGGTTGATACCATCTTGTACCTGAATCGAATTTCTTCCCCTAATCTTCACGGTTTCGAGCCAAACCAGGCTCTGATACCAATTGTTAAAGAATTAGCCAATTCTAAACCGTAGATTACACACAAACAAGTACGAAACACCAATGATCAACTCAAGATTCCAATGATTTCACTTAGAACAAGATTACAAAGAAGAAAGAATTACAGAATTGACTTAATGAAAGTCAAAATCGCAACTAACTATTCTGAGCATCAACTAACTATTAATACTCGGAAGTAAGCTCGGAAGTAAAAACAGTCCCCTAACTATTACACTTTGTCATAAGTGGTCCCTGAACTATATATTTCACAATTATTATGATCAACAAATTGTATAACATGATTAAAAGCATCCTGCAAATGTGTCGCCTTCTAATTGCTACTTCATGAGGCTGCGACATGGTGGTTTTGACACCCTGCGCATGAGGTCCTTTTACCTGTCATCTTGTCTCGAGTTTGACAGAAAATATACTGAATTTCTGGCCATTTCAAAAGATTTGTCTTTCTTTTTTAGTTTCGATAGTGGTCCGGATACAAACTCTCTTTGGGTCTACAATTTCACTACCTGCATACAACATTTTTAGATTATTATGTTCTATCTGATGATGTGGGGGACATATGTTTAGTTAATGTGATAAATGTTCTAAAAATGAAATCCAATAGACAATATCGCAAAATAGTGTTCCATAATTAATGTCATCGACCGGACCCTCTCTCTTATTTAAATAATCAATGTTTGTCTTAAATTTAGATTTGATTAATTGGAACCTCTATTATATGGACTGTCAAAATTTTTACTCAAATAAAATAGAAACACATGTTGATCCAATTAAATAGTTCACTCAGTCGAAGCTTCTAGCAGATGTAGGTGGTAAAAAAGTGATTGTTGAATGCAATATGACGGTCATGGTGCAACCATTCAGGCACTTAGGAACTACTGTTCTTTACAAACACTATTGTTTTCGAGAATACACTAACAAACCTACAAAATAACTTATCCTATATTAACATAGTGATGAACAGGTGACCCATTTTATGGTGAAAACATGAAAAAAGCAGTGTCAGGTTCCCTTGTTAGGTTTTTCTATTTTTGTTAGTATTAGTAAGGCGGTGATTTTTCCTAGTGATAGATAAAATGCTCGTTTTAATGTTGTGTTGCTTCCAGTGGTTGAAGTGAAAATTTTCATGCATGTTATCATAAAGTCGTAAAAATTATATAAGTTTCGCTGGCACAAATAATAATAAAGACACAACAAAAAATAGTCCAAAGTTTTTGTGAAAAAGTTTACCTATGGTGCCATGAATGTTACAGATTGTTTTCCGTAGTGGAAGCAAGAAACCACTATTTGTCTATTTTGTTGTATCATCAGTGCGAGCACAGTGGTCTCTGACCAGGACCAGGAACAAATATGAATATTGATCTTGACATGTTGGTGAGTTTTAGCAGCAAACATTTTACCAGAGAGTAGAACACACATCCAATGGTTCTGCGTGAATCAATGTTCCACATCTCACATCAATAGCTGCAAAAAAGATGCTGAATAAGTTTAAGCTCATCTTTTTATTCAACTTTTAGATAGATTTACAAATTAGAAGTATATAATGGAAACACAAATGAATAACACACTGTTGGCTTTTGCCATGACAACAAAATTGTGTAGCTAATGATCCTTTAATGGTTTTTCTCATCGGATTAAAGCAAAATGCTATAAAAGAGTGACTAATGGTGGCTTCACTTGTGAAGCAAGAAGGGGATTCACCTCACATGGTTGATAAAGAACAGTTCTAACTTTTATTATCATGAAGCAATTGTGTAGGTCCTACAAACATACAACTAATGATCAAATAAAAGCAATACGTAGGAGTGAAAGGAAAAAGTAAGAAATATTGAGTTAACAATTTAACATCATTACAAACCTCCTCATAGTTCATACTGCAAAGTAAAATGGATAAATCATTGTTTCATAACATTCAACATTCAAGAAAGAGTTGATCACGTTTCAACTTGATTTTAAAGTTTTAGAAATAACCAAAATCGGTTCTTAAAGATAAATGTATTGAATGGTCTATATCTGGTACACTCTAAATCAGTATTCTCCCACTTGAAGATTCCAATCGTGAACCATTGTAGTAGCATCCAATCGTGAACCATTGTCCGCTCAAAGATTCTTGAAATGCTCACTGTGAAAACTAAAATAAATTAGTATCAAATAAATAAATGATTTGAAAACAAAATCTAAAACATGAAACTTTTAGTACATGCTGTGTAAACTAAGGAACCTTTGTTTCTCCCATGAAATAATCCTTTAAATGATCATAAACGTACCTGTACTTTGTTACTTGTCTGATTCCATCCAAAACCAATGATAAAACAGTGTCGAATATGAGCTGCTACTTTCTTTAATAGTTTTATGAAAAACTGGTAAGGTTAGATTTTTCAGTGGCGAAGGCCACATTGATGTGAATTTCCATAAGAGAACGAGGGAGTGGAAATGAAGGCATCTTTAAAGGATAAACAAAATAGACACATAAGAAGCGCATCATTGTTCATTACCATGATGTTTTGTTATAGATTGATCATGTAAATACACTGCATGCGAATATGTGTGAACCTAACGAAATCCCAACAATAAGTAATAATAGAAACCTGCTTTAAGAATAAGAAATATATTTTCTATGTTAGTGATCATAAACTACTAACTAAAATGAGAATTCTTTTTATCACAAAAGTTCAAGCACCAGTGCATTCTGCATCTGAGTTTTATGAAAACATGGCTAAAATATCACTTAAAGTTACTTTTTTCTGTGTCATTCAAGCCCAATGAATGAGGTAATATTGAATTACGTGGTTGCAGAACAATATCACCATTGGAGCACCTCGACCGCCACTCTCTCCCTCTCAGCTCCTGATTTCATATTCTATCTCTACCTATTTCTTTTCTTTTCAATGAAAAGACACGTGTGTACAGGGAAGGAAGCAGCTAGCAAAAAATCGAGCAGAAAATCACCACGCATTTCCCACCCTAGATGAATAACGAACGGCTTTGATCTATAAAACTAACTTCTCTTCATTTCGTTGTCTTTTTGATGCAGTCAGAAACAGAAAGATAGTTAATTGAACATGTTGATTCACGAGAATACCAGGAGCAATTCTTCTAACTATCGTTGATTCACAAAGAATACCGATAATTAGGGTTTACACTAGCTAGCACAAACTGTGATAGAGAGAAAAACATATTTTTTATAAACTTCAATGATATTTCATCCATGCATTACAAGCATATAAAGAAACAAAACCAAAGTCGAATGGGCCACAAAACATAAACGGGCCAAAAATTGGGCAAAACGCAAAGTCCAACAAAATGTAAAAATAAGTCAAAAATTGAAATAACGCATAAAATAAGCCGTTTTTGGGCCGAGACGTGCTCCTCGGTCCAGCGGTCGTTTTAACTGGTCCCGGGCCCATAACGGAGACTTCTAGCCCAAGTTATGGTCATTTCAGTGAAGCACATTTGATAACCAATCTTGGGCCTCCAAAAAGGCTAAAGCTTGCTCATCCACACTTAGGCGCACATCACTTTTAAACATATGGGGTAATATCCTTTGCATTACACACACACATTATACTACGTATAGATACACAAATAAACCGAACATCCAATGAACCATTTGACAGATAGTTCATTTATGTTCGTTCCTTTAAAAAAAAGAAAAAAAAAACTAAATGCTCTCCCACATAGTATAATTTTAAATGATTAGGGGTCAATTTTCATATTATACAAAATAATAATTGTGTCTAAAATGAAAGGATGTTTTAAGCCAACGGTCTAATTATAGTGTGTGTTAGCAGTGGCAAAGCTTCAATTTTTTCGTAAGGGGGCGGGGACGGGTGCGAAATTAATTTTTTTAAGGGGGGGCGAACTCGATATTTATATAAAATTTACACTCCCGGTTCAAAATTTACACCATCGGGCTAAATTTAACACTGCGGACGAAAAATAGTTCCCCCCCTGGCCCCTATGGTATTCCGCTAGTGTGTGTTAGTGCGTATCTAATACAATCTTATTTGATTGTACTTTCTGCAAACGTTTTATATTTATGTAGTTTTGTGTGCACGTACTTATTATGAAGGCAAAGGATAGCGGGGATAATAATATAAACGAACAAAGGAAACAAAACAATCATAATAATTCATAGCATAATTAGTCCCAATATACCTTACGGTGTAAGTGAGTTCCCAGTTTAAAAGAAAATTAAAAACTTCCAAATAAGGGTTAAATTGCATGAATATAAAGTAAGAGGGCTGTTGATTAACATGTGGAACCTAGAGGGCTGCATGTGTACCTCATGGATTCTTCTGGATCATGAAAAAGTCTTATTATAACCCTAATTTTCATTCGCTTTCTTCTCTCCTTTGCATGTTCTTCATCACATGATCTAGGGTTCGATCTTGTTCATCAGGTACTTTGATTATACACAAACACTTTACGAGCTTAATTTCCCCATATAGATCGATATTAAATATTGTTTCTTGATCGAAAAATGTCGCATTCCCAACACAATACTCCTCGGCTTATCAGAGAACTATCAGAAAAGCTGAAGGAGCCTTTAGATACGATCGAATTACTTCAAAAAATGGAAATATTATCTGAAAAACCCCCTTTACCTATGATTATTGTTCTCGGTGAGACCGGGGCATGTGCAGCGAGTGTGATCGGCACCTTGGTTGGCCTTAACTTGCCTTCGGGTTTAGAAATTCCTTTGCTTTTGAAGTTTACGATCGATTCGGCTCCTTCTCGAAAAATCTTGTTGGAATTTCCCTTTGAATTTACTCATTTCAAGAAAGAAGTACGTGAAGATCTTATTGCAAGTGAGATTGAAGAGTTAGTGAAACATACACCAGAGAACGAAAGATCGAATATAGAGGTCACTTTGACTGTTATTCAACCACATGTGTCTGATCTTACGGTTGTTCTTTTACCAGAAGTCAAGAAACAGTACCCAGAGCCTTCACTGATCACTCAGAACGTGTACACCTATATGGAGAATATGAATAAACAACGAAAGGTTATTGAGCTTTTTAAAGGTAAGAGTAATGTAGAGTTCATTATTGTTTTTCTGATTTGTAAGTATTTTGCTTGTTTGTTGACATTGATAATATTTTATGAACCTTATGTTTGCCTTTAGGTTATATCCACCGTTATCAATCTGATAGCTATGTCACATGCTTGTTTCTACATGTGTTATTACATCCATCCAACATCGACTCGTGTCTATCCAGAAAGATCCTCGACGAAGTTCAATGCCTTGGTAGGCACCTTTTTACAGTTTTCACAAAACTAGATCAATGTTCTACATATAGGATTCAATGCTTAAACTTAGAGAATAAGTCCGAAACCTCTTTCAGATATTTCTTTGTTGATAATACTACTAGTGAAGATGGTGAAAAAACAAGACAGCATGATTTGTTATCTGAAGTTAATAAGGACTACATTGGCTTTGATGTCATTTCTAAACATCTTGTTACTGCTATGTTGTCTATTCTTTTTCACCCATGGTCTTTCATTCCTCAAAGAATTGAGTCTGATCTACAAAAGTGTGGCACTGAGATAAAAGAGTGTCGAAAAACGTTTGATTCGTTAAGTGATGCTGTACCAGTGATTTTGAGAATACTTTCCTCCGTAAGCATGCACCTCCACCAACTGTTTATAACACAAAATGATGTGGAATATCGAAAGGTTAAACATATGCGCGCAGCTTTCAATATACGACAACGGTTTAAGATGTTTCGGATTGATCTTCAAGATTTGAAACTTGATAATCAAGCTCCATTTTTGCAGTATGAAATCGAGCTCTTATCCAAAAGTTGGCTCAACCTAACAAGTTTTGATACATCTAGCTTCATCAAACCACTTCTCAGTAGACAGTTTTCAAACGCGTCTATTACCATCGACACATTTGT
This sequence comes from Flaveria floridana, assembly GCA_018326465.1. Classification (NCBI taxonomy): domain Eukaryota; kingdom Viridiplantae; phylum Streptophyta; class Magnoliopsida; order Asterales; family Asteraceae; genus Flaveria; species Flaveria floridana. The sequence goes on from BJCO01017823.1 coordinate 9,878, forward strand.
AACAAGTATTATTGATTACATAAGGGAGGTGGTGATACAAGTCCTTTTAGACCACGCAAAGAAATATCTAGAGCTACATGAGTCCCTAAAAAAGGCTGGTGGAGTGTTGGTTGAAGGTGTGAAGAACAGTTTTACGAAAAACGTAGAGGAGATGCTAGATTTGGAAAACAAGTGTTTCAATACATGTAGTAATGATATTAATACAAAAGTTAATGAAATGAAGTCACTCAAGCTTGACCTCAGTGATGGAAAAAGTTTTACAAGTATTGAAGGTTTAGGAGAAAACATTAGGGTGGACCATTTGAAACGTTATTCGGCGGATCAAATAGAAAGAGCTTTCGAAATGAGGAAAACAGTAGCTGTGTACTGGGAGTTTGTTGTCAACAGATTTGTCGACAATTGCGCTTTATATCTTCAGTCTTCAATCAAGGAGATGATGGATGTTGGGATTCCAGGGTTAATTGAAGAGAATCTAACGAAGTGTATCAAAGATAAAAGTAAGTTACCAGATGTAGAGGATATACTGGCTATCAAAAGGGCTAAATTGGAACGTAGGATTGAGTATCTCACCAAAGCCAAGAAAGACATTGAAAAATGGCAAGTATTATAAGTTGATTATTCTCTTTAATTTAGAGTTTTGTTTGATGGTTTTGGTTACTGAATTTGACTCTTGTTGGATGAATTCATGTTTTACTTATTTGTATTTGCAATATGGTCTTGTTTTACCTTGAGATTAACCAATAAATGTCATGGAAGTTTCTGTGATTTCTGTTTTTGGATTTGTTTTTACTTATGCATCTTGATTGATGAATTGATGCAAAGGTTATATTTATAACAAGATAATATTTATTGTCAAATTGTTGGTCCATATTGCA
>BJCO01018043.1:0-17556 GCA_018326465.1 Flaveria floridana
AATCACCAACTAATGATAATAACCTAATTATTACTCAATGGTTAACAATGTAAAACTGATAACTTGATAAGCAATAATCAAATCCACTAACACGAATCTTTAGTCAACACATGATTCAAAACACATAAACGAAGAAAAGTTATGAAACAATCAAAGTTTATGTCTTGACTAGGTAAAAGCACAAGCACATAAAATCCAATCACAAACCGTCCACCCGGAGATGATCACGGGTGGTTTAGTCTTGCATATTCATCATAATCTCTTCAATCTTCACTTTGTACATATTAATCATTGATTGCTTGATGATTAGAGAGGCTTTCAATAGCTCAAAATGGCCCAAAGATGCGTTCTTTGGGTTGGAGGCAGAAGTCCTTTTGAAACCCTAATGTTAGGGCTTTTATATGATTCAAATTTCAAGACTCTCCATCACAATACGCAACAGGCCGTAAGTTACCGGCCTTAGGCCGTAAGTTACGACCTCCAAATTTGTTGATGATCTTCTTTGTTTTCAGCACGTGTCAAGCACTAACCTTCATGTCTTCAATTTCCTTTATGAATAGTGTCATTAAACTCCATTTGACCTACATTTCCCAAAGCGCAACAAAGTAATATCGTTCGACATATAAAGTATACTAAAAATGGAATATTAACTATGCCACGTGCATGAATATTAACCCATCATCACCATGTTGTTGGACGACATAAGTCCGCAAGAAGTGAAACCGTAAATGCAATAAAAACCTGATAAAAATAGTTGGTCCAACATATGATGAGCTTTGGTGTATCACCATCTTTTGTATTGAATTTCTAGTAAAGGCCATAAGGTATGATGTGATAGAACATCCGGTGAACATAATAATAGATAACCTCCTAACTTAATAAGAACCAATCATTGTAATAAGTTTTGATATTATGATGATTTGGAGAAAATGATCACAAATAGTGCTTGAGAATGTCCATTGAGTACAATAGTATCATATTAACCTCATATTTCAATCTCCTAAGTCTTGTAAGATTACTAACCATGTTGAATTAATCAAGTAAATCATCAATAGTTTCAAGAAACAATACGTATCGAATTGACATCCTTAAGTAATAATGTTAATCCTCTCCAAAGCTAGGATATGTCTCGGGGCATTAGAAGCATCATGCAACTACAATTTTTGTAGTACAAGAACAACTTGTTAGTATAAACATAGTTCGCTGTAGTGGTGCTATCTCATGCTACTCGATTCAACATGGATCTCCACTTTTAGCAGTGACAGAACACGAGACGAATTTCGTTCTTGACCCTCTAGGTGATGCTAAATCACAAATGGACTGATTCTAGCATCTACTGAGCTTGAGCTAAAACAATAACAAGGTAAAGAATTTTATAAAAATAACCTTTTTAAATAATCATAAATCTTTTTAACAAATCTTTTAAATTCATTTTTTTTAAGTAAAGAGTAAAAAGAACTCGAGATTCACTTCCTAATCTTGATTATAATCCGACACCAGAATCATTAACTCCCAACTTTATAAAAACAAAAACATATTAATTAGCATTAACATTAAAAAAGTTAAAAAAATCAGTGAAATGTGTCCAAATGATAAACAGCTCACACCTTTCACCAGTCACCACCGATAAAACCCCCCACTCCTCTCTCTTTCTCTCTCTCTCTCTCTCGATTTTCAAACATTGGTTTCTTCATCTCTTGCAGAAACTGTATGCATTAGTGGGTTGTACCTTACGCTTCACAACACTCACCCACAAGAACAAAAATGGAGACTTTTCACCTGTTATTTCTTCTTCTATGCTCTGTTTTTGTTATGGTTCATGGGCTTTCAAGAAATCTCCCAATTTTATCTTTTGATGAAGGGTATTCACAGCTGTTTGGGGATGATAATCTAATGGTGCTAAAAGATGGAAAATCTGTTCACTTGTCTCTTGATGAACGCACAGGTTCATTCATTGATGAACTTAAAGACTCCTGTTTATTTTGCATATTTGTGTGTGTTTAATATTATTGATTTGTGTTTAATGTGTTTGCAGGTTCTGGATTTGTGTCACAGGACCTTTATCTTCATGGATTCTTCAGTGCTTCCATTAAGCTTCCTGCAGATTATACTGCTGGTGTTGTTGTTGCTTTTTATGTGAGTTTTTTTTTTTATTTGAAGATTTGAAAATACCTTGATGTGATTTTGTTTTTTATAAATTTGAGTATTTTTTTAGCATCAAGATGAGAACATATGTGAAGGTTTGTATACGAAATAGTTATCTTGGTTTCCCATTTTCATCTGTCTTTATAAATTTTCATATTTATAATATTATATCACTCAAAATTACTCAAGTAAATTTGTATTATTTTTGTTAATTTATTTCACATTCTAGAGAGTGTCATATATAATTATTTAATTTAGTTTATTTAGTACGAAGAAAAGAGTCAACAATTCAACAATTTCATTAGATTATGCAAGCCATATGTTGCAGTTGTCGATTTGATTTTTGTTTAATTTTGACAACTTTATAATTAAGTTCATAAATTGACTGTTTGAAACATTTATTAATTGTTTTTTTGGGTTAATTTTCATGACCAAAATGGAAAGAAAAACAGAAATAGTTAATTTTTCCAGACTGGAATGATTTTATTAAGTTGTCTAAAATCAAAATTTATGATTTTGTATTGTTTTCAAGATTATTTTTCTAATTAAGATTAAAAACAAAGTGAGATTGCTTGCATCTTGGACTACTGTTTTGCCTTTTTCCATTGAAGTTTGATCAAAGGTAATAAAACTGGATTTATTATAGCTCCTAATTTCTTGATAACTGTTCCAGTTTTCTTTATTCACAGTCAATATTATTAAATACTTCATCCCAAAATCACTACTTTTTATGATTTATTCTTTCATTTTTAATTAAATTTTGTCCACATGTTTTTACTTTCTATATCATAAGTTTGGAATTATACGTAAAAGGGATTCCTCTTGTCTGTTTTAAACTGATTGTTATTGTTCTTATTGTAGTCCTATCCATGATTATGAGTAATATGTTCATTGTAAAAACATTGTGAACAAACAGTAAAATAATTATTGGCATGTCCTATGTGAAAATCTTGACACTTTCTAAAGATATATAGCAAACAAGGTAACATTTTTAATCGATTCAAAACGGCTTGTTAGTAATTAAAAAAATCATCACTTGACTGGTTATAACTTAGATTTTCGTCGATAACTTCTGTTATTTTGATTAATCTTCGTTAAGGGCCTAAGGGGTATATGTACGGTATTTAACCGAGTAACTTTTAGTTTAACTTTATCGAAGTAATTTTGATTTTTGTTCATATATATTTTTTATGAATTTTGGTTTTATTGCGGGGCGTTTTAGATATTTTATCAATAATCTAACATTGCAAAAAAAAAAAAAAAAAGGGAAGAAAGAAAGAAACTTTCTTCCCGATTGTCAATGTTATAACTTGGTTATGTTGACCCTGTCCATGTAACACTTCTTTATTTTCTTTCTAGTAAAAGATTTAATGCACATTATAGTTGGCAACAATTAGTCAAACATTACAGTTAGCTTTGTGATGATATAATGTAAATAGTTCACACTATAAATTTCTTCTTTGAAATCAAATAAAAATCCACATTGGAAAATCAAGTTTACTCGAGTTTACGTGCATAACTCGTTTTAATATAGTCTTTAAATGCAATCTTTTAACATTGAATAAATCAAGAATCTTTAACCTTTTTGTTCATAATACTTTTTTCTTTGCAGATGTCAAATGGAGATATATTTGAGAAGAATCATGATGAAATTGATTTTGAATTTTTGGGTAATATCCGAGGAAAAGAATGGAGGATTCAGACTAACATTTATGGAAATGGAAGCACAAATGTTGGCAGAGAAGAAAGATACGGTCTTTGGTTTGATCCTACCGACGATTTTCATCGATATAGCATCCTCTGGACTCACACCCACATCATGTAAGTTAATTACCAGCCTATTAAGTGTCATTTTGTTTGAATAATTGTTCGTTTAATAGGTTTATTTTGTGGACCACAAGCTATCAAGAATTAAAATATGAGTATACTTGATTAGTAATTTAACATAACATTCAGTAAAATCAATATCAATGCTATGTGAACTGATTGTAAATGATGACTATGTGAGTTTAAAGGTGCATTTACCTTACACTTTAACTACTGATAAAGAGGAAAAATGAAACTCTTTCTTGCCAGCTTACATTCTTTCTGCAAAAGTTTTTTCTTTCACATTTCTGAAGTTGTCATCTCCTTACTTTGGTAAAGAGCTTTTCAAAGATGTTGATATGACATCACTAGCTATAGTCTGATTATAATAATTTTTACATTTTAATTCTGTATTTATATATATAATTAAAAAAACCTGAGGGTGGATAAGGCTGCGTACATCAAATCGCTAAAGCAATCCGGCCCCACCCTGGCCCCTATGCTAAGTGGGAGATAAGTCTAAGTACTTGGAGAACTTATGAAACCAACTATTTCTTACTGAAGTATGAAACAAGTTTTACCAAAAGGTAAAAGAAAATGGCAAAGTATATGGTGCATTTACCGGTTAAAAGAACTATGTTGCATTTGTGAGATTCTCAAATACAATTCTTTAGCATAAAATCATTTTTAGAAAACGAAATCTTGTCGGTGTGGCCCACCAATCTATACGCGCTGTACATAAGTATGCGATAAGTTACTACAAAGTAACCAAATTTGTTTAATTTGTTACTTCAGTACAAATAAGGTGTGTGGTAGGGCTATTTGGTTATGTACAACAAATATGTAGAACATTTCACGATGATGATGTTTATCATGATGATGCATGTGATGTGGTATGTCATGGTATCTCAAGTACCTTATGGGTTGCTATGGAACCTGATGAAATATCCAAATGGTCCATACCATAATATGATTTTTTTTACCATTTAAAGCTGCAGGTATAATTGTTTCACTGGGACATTGTATGTAGTAATAGAAACAGTGGTTAGCTTTTTGTATATCAATAGTGACATCTCTCTGCCTTACTTCAATCATAACAGCACCTGCATCTGCCACCCTTCAATTTTTCTTATACATTTATACCTCATAAAAGGAGGGTAATTTGGTAATTTGGTAATTTTCTTGTCTTTTTTCCAAATTTTATAAAGATTTGGCCAACTATGTTCTAATATTTGTTTTGAATAACCAACTTTAGTTGCATTCTCAAAAAGGCTCAAACTTTGTTTGTTTTCCGACGACAAAAACCACAAAAAAGTCAATCATGGTTAAAGTTACCGATGCATTAGCTGCAAATACAGTTGATTGCCCATACGAAAGTCCGACCGAAGTTTGTTACTTTTTGTAAATGTGTCTCGTTTCTTATTATGTTAAAGACAGTGTGATATGATATGATGCGATATGATAATGAGTCCTACTGATGTATTTATTATTTTGTTGTCTTTATGTTGGTTTAGATTTTATGTTGATGATGTTGCAATAAGAGAGATCAAAAGAACAGAATCAATGGGTGGAGACTTCCCTTCAAAGCCTATGACTTTATATGCAACCATATGGGATGCTTCCGAGTGGGCTACGAACGGTGGCAAATACAAGGTTAATTACAAATACGCCCCTTACATAGCCGAGTTTTCCAACTTTGTCCTCCACGGATGCACGGTGGACCCTGTTGAGCTCACATCCATCAAATGCGAAGACATGTCAAAACCTAACTCAATCCCGACAGGTATCACATCCGCGCAAAGGGTGAAAATGGAAAGCTTTAGGAAAAAGCACATGCAATATTCTTATTGTTATGACAAAGTAAGGTACAAGACGCCACCTTCCGAGTGTGTGATCAACCCGAAAGAAGCCGAGAGGTTGAAGAAGTTTGATCCTGTGACATTTGGTGGCGGCCGTGGTCGCCACCATGGGAAGAGGCACCGCCAGAGCCGGGCGGTGGCTATTTGAGGATGGTGGTTGTTTATCTATGTTACTATCATTTTCTTTATTTTTTTGAAGTTTGTTATTTTGATGATCATCTTTGATCTTTGTTTTTTTTTTGTTAATTTTTATGTGAATAGAGGACAATGGTGGGGAAGCATATAATTTGTTTGTGATGATGATTATGTGGAAAAAATTATGAGATTTTGGTTTATGATTTTGATGGGTTTATGATCTTGTTTCAAACCAATTTTTGAATTTGTATTTTTTTTATATGGACACTTTTTATTATTTATATTTTTATCTAATTAAATTACTGACCCTAGTTTTTATTTGTTATTGAATGCTACTATGCTAGTTCTCAAGTCACAACACGGCCCCCTCTCTTTTTCTTTAAAGCTTATGTTTTTCTTTTTCTTTTAAATATTGAATTTTCTTGAAATCTGCCTTTTTAATTACTTTATGTATAAATAAAGGATTCTATTACAGTTAATAAAAAAGTAAACTATTGTTTACTTTGTAATCTATAGTTTTTTTTTTAATTATGAAACATGGTTTATGCATCTAGTAAATAAATCAATATGACAGTATTTTATCCCAAAACATTAATTTATAATCTTTTGACTTAATTCTATGGATGTTCTTGAATTGGTAAGTTTTGATGAAAATTCAAGGTTAAATTACTAATGGTTTGAGGAGCATCAAAACCGATATGTTTGGTTGGCTTAGCACCGACTAGTTTCTTTTTATTTATTTTTTAAATCATTAGTTTGTATTGAAAATTTATAATAATAAAAAGTATTCATAAATATAATGCATATACACAGCTTAGGCCTTAGTTGATGCTAAAACAATAAATTTAAATAAGTAATAAAACTTAAATGCCGTGTTTAAGTACTGAACTGTTAAACCTATAAAATCGAAACACATAATCAAACTGGCTAACTTGTTTCAGTTTAAACAATTTGGTATAAATTGAAACTTATTGGTTAGAGGATAAATTGTTAACACATCGAATATAATTATTTAATTAGGTTATATTCGAACAACTTTTTAATCATTTAATAACATATTGATCCTAAATTTCATATCTAAGTCAATTTAGTAGATTAATCAATTTAAGTTAGAGACAAAACAAAACTTGAATAAACTCATTAACAATGTTTTAGACGACTTCTTTTTATACTTTTCTTTCAACAAGAGAATACTTGTAATAACGTGGCTATTTATATAATAATGATTTTTTTTTTGTTTAAATACATGAGTGATATCGTGGCTACTTTCTAGAATGTAGACTATACATTTTAGAAAATAGCAATGTGACGACAAATCCATTATGTAACTTTTTTTGTTTTATTATAATTTGATAGTTTCACTACAAAAATAACGAATATAAATAAATCTAGGATCGATCCACAATCCTTGAAAATAAGAACGTACTTCCACGTTATTGGTTTCTGTCGATGCACTCTGGTCGTCTCCAACGTCATTCACATTCGGGTTGCATGATCACAACCCTTTTGTCCCGACCATAGTCACACGTGTGTTGGCCAAGGCATTAAGGGCATGATGACTTGTCATCAGTGCTTGTACTTTATCAGTACCACAAACCGTAAAAAAATGTCCCTCCATATGGTTGAAGATATCCGGTTAAAAAACACTTAAAAAAACCCATTATCATTTTCAACGAAACACTTCGCAAACAGAAAAATACAAGATTTCCCCAAAACACATGAAAGGTTTCAAAATCCATGCTACATTCTACATACTGATGAGCACCATCTAGTTTAACAAAATCAACTTGCATTACAAACGTAAATCTCATCAAAACTTTCAAACAAACAGACCAAAAGAAATGATTAATTGTAACATCCTTCCAAAAAGAAAGAACTATTCTTGACCATCTTGACTCTCATCTTTCACCAGTTTGATCATGTCGTCAATTCGAAGAATCGTTATAGCTGCTTCAGTGGCAAACTGTGATACATGAACAGAATTTATGCAAGTTTAATAAAATTATATAAGAGAATTTATGTACATAAAAATAATTTTTACAGCTTACTTGTAGTATCTTGACTTTGCTCATTGCAGGTTCAATTACACCAGCTTCTAAGTTGTTGCGAACTGTACCATTCACCAGGTCCAAACCCATGCTGCAATTTAAATATAATAAAACGAAATACAAACGGAAATTAGTTAATCAACTACAATTAACTACTAAATAAGAAATTAAAAACAATCTTACCTTGATAGATGTTTCTTATCTGCTTTAGTTTGTGCAGTGTGGTGATAAGCACGCAGTTTGGCAACCAAATCAGTTGCATCCTTTGCAGCATTGACAGCAAGAACCTGAGTATAAAAGGAAAACTTGATCAGCAACATTAAGAATAAATCATTTAACTAATTTGATAGTTGAAAACACAAAAGTTAAAAGTTAAAACCTTTGGAATAATCAACAAGGATTCAGCAAATTCTGCAATTGCAAGCTGTTCACGAGATCCTAATGTTGTAGCAAGGTACTCTAAATACACTGACAACGCCGCCTCAACTGCGCCTCCACCAGCCACCACCTGATTGAACATTATAGCGCCCATCAATATATGTGTATATACATGTATGTGTATATTGTTGTATATCAATAAATAATAAGTGATGTATTACAGAATTTGATTCCAAGGTCCTCTTGACTATACATAAAGCATCATGTAAAGCTCTATCCATTTCATCAAGCATGAAGTCATTAGCACCTCTGAGGATTACAGAAACCTGTAAGAATCATCCAAAATAAATATTTCAGAATATTTTATTGTGGATAAAAATAATTGTATTAAAAATACAAATGAGTTGAAGAACATACTGCACTTGATGTTTTAGTTCCTTTGATCAGTATAACATCATCATCTGCAATGCGTTCCTCCACCACTTCATCTGCGTATCCGAGGAATGACGGATCAAAAGTTTCTTCTCCTTCCATGTCAGCAAATGTAGACACCTGTACATTGTAATATGCTCATTTCAGAAACAATATTTTTGTTTGGAAAAACTAAGAAATAGAAAAAATTCTGTGCATATTACCGCAGTTGCACCTGTTGCTTTGGCAACATGGCGTAAATCTTCTTTCCTAACTCGTCTAACAGCAATTGCACCGGCTTCCACGAAATACTGAGTTGATAAAAAAACTGTTAGAACTTAGAATCAAGTAAATGATACAGCTATATCATCGAAAAATAAAGCAGCTTTACCTTGAGTGACATGTCATCAATTCCCTTTGTAGTTAAAACAACATTCGCACCAGCTTTTAGGATCTTTTCAATACGTTCTTTCGTCATATCAGCTTCTCTGTAAGTGCATACATCATTCCCACATCATAGTTTTAATAAAAAGGCAAAATAAGTAAATGAATCAAAAATAATAAGTTTGATTACCTTTGACGAATCTTCTCTAACTCACGTGGGTCAGTGACTAAAACCTGAACACCTAATTGCATTTTTGTTTTCTGAAGATTGAAGTCAAGACATGCAATTCTTGCAGGAGAAACTTTCAATGGCATTCCTTGAGCTGCACGACCAGTATTAAGAGCATAACCTTTTAATAAGTAGCTTTCTTTAGCACTCTTTCCATGAGCTTTAAGGATATTAATTCCCTAGGAAGATTAACAAAATTTCAGACATTTGCAGGTGTGATTTATCAAAAAAATATATGGTACTGATTTTGAACAAACATGAAAAACCAATAATTTTGTTATAAAAAACCTTAATTGGATACTTGATTTCACCACGTGCATTGGTCATTTTAACAGCTTGTACTGCATCAACCACCTAAAGACATAACCAGTGCATGTCGTTTATTCAGCTTGAACAGAGTAACAAAAACAAAACTTAAAAGCAGTGTGAGTTCACAGGAAAGTTAAAAATCATCGTTACAAATATGAAAGTGCAAACCAAAAAGAAATTTTAAAAATCAATAAAAACATACCAAATTTGCAAAAAAGTCAGAGTCACCAGATAACAATTTGGAAGACATGCTTGTCTTTGCACAATTCACAAGAGAATCCTTTCCAAGCTTATCAACCTAAATGAAAGGAAAAAAAAACACGAGATAATCAAAAGGATGCATATAATATAAAACTTCTTTAACATAAACGTGCCATAGAGTAGAAGTACATTTGGCATTTTCACAAATTACTCTATATAATCATTACCTTAATCGCAAGCTTTTCCTCAACATATTTGCATGCTTCTCTCATTGCAAGCTGCCACAATAAAAATAAAAGTAACCATGAGCAAGAATTATCAAAACAATATAACAGAAAGACCCATGAATTGATTGACACTCACCCTGTATCCACTAATTACAGATGTTGGGTGAATCTTGTTTTTCACAAGATCATTTGCTCTCTGCAAATTCACATGACAATATATTAATAAGGCATTTTACAACAGAAGTCAAATCCTATATAAAATATTTTCTACACGACGATTTATGTACTAAAATATGAATATTAATACCTTGAGTAACTCAGCAGCTACAATGACAACAGAAGTAGTGCCATCTCCTACTTCTTTATCTTGAAGCTCAGCCAATTCAACAAGAACCTAAATTAGAAAAGTTAGATGAAAACTAACACATTAAACAGACAAAAGGCAACAAGATAACAGATAAAGCAATAGAAAAAAGACCAAAAGATAACTCTTTTGTCTAACCTTGGCAGCTGGATGCTCAACATCCAACATCTTGAGAATTGTAGCACCATCATTTGTGATGGTTACATCCCCAATGTCATCGACCAACATCTGAGACATAAACTCCCAATAATTACACTCAAAAAGTTTAATTTAATTCAAATATAAAAAGAAAAAGAAGAGAGGAGCAAGTGCAATGTTCAATGGCCAAAGTACTTGAAAGAACAATCTTATATGAGCTGAAAATGCTTTCTTTACCAGCCCATTTAATTGATGAATTCCTGAATGGCAGAGTATATAAGAAGAGAAAATGGATACTAGGTGCAATTAATAAGGGCACTAGTGATAGTATAATAACCTCGTCATAACCCTTTACTTCACCTTAATCCATCACCGATTCTTAAGAAAAAACAGTTTTATTCCCTATGCATTAACTTTGTACCAGAATATGTTTTATATACAAGGACAATGGTATATGTTATAGTATGCTACTAAACTACTTTATAACAAACACTCATACTTTGAAACATGTATACGGGATGTTGGGATCAGCCTCATTGTTTACAAAACACACCAGGGTTTTTGTTATTTTCAAATTGTACCAGATTCGATCACGGATTAGTAATTACATATTCTATCAGCAATTCTTATGTTTTAGCAATGTCACCACCATTGCAGCATTAAGGCAAATTTTCTCCCTTAACTTTTGGTAGAAACATAATTATTTGACCAACATATTTCCTGAAGCTAATTATCTAGAAGTACCAAAATACCAAATCAAATCAATTTTAAGAATTAACTCTGTCATGCCATAATCAACATCATAAAATGAGAAGGTCATGATATAGAGCAGCAATACCCACACCCTAGCCTTCAAGAAAACGTTTCATAGTGGTTTATCACTAAGGTTAAATTCACAAATCACCTCTCTTTATTTAGGGTTTAGCCTCTAAGAACTTTGTGCATGCTTAATCTATCAAACTTATAACTCATTGTAACCACCTTACAATCCATTTCATAAGCAAAAATAAGCTCGATCTATGACACCCACAACCCCAAAAACCCAAATTCGTCGAGACGAAATACAATAACTACAGCAAAAAGCAGCATATACCTTGTCAAGTCCAACGGGACCAAGTGAAGTCTTCACTATATTCGAAACAGATTGACAAGCAGTAACTGCACCAAACGATTAACAACCACTCAACTATCGGTTTACATTTCTATTAATAATGAAGCAATTAGGGTTTTAGAAGGTGAAAACTTACTGTTTTGGGTGCGAACATCTTGACCAGATTGACGATCTCCAAGAATATCAATCGATTGTGCACTAAGCGCCATTGTTGATTGTGATTGTTGATGTATCTGAAGCTATAAATTTGATGTGTCTCGAAGAACCCTAATGCTGTTGAGTGAACCCTTGATGTCTGCTCGTTGGTTATGGAGGGTTTGATGAATAAACTCGGGTTATTTATTAAACGATTGGGGTTGAGTTGTGTGAACCGGGCCGAGTTGGACCGTTTGATAATGTCTTTCCTGTAGCATAACTATACCCACTTTAAGAAGTATAAGATGAATGATAATAAAGTATTACGAGGAGATACCTTATAACTTTCTAAAGTGAATGTCGTGAGTTTTTCTTGGAATGGTGGGTGAGCCGGGTCACTAGCGTTGTTGTGTTCGCGAGCGTGGGTGACATTTCGCCAATGTGTTTACCTGGGTGACCGGGTTTAAAAATTATTCGTGGGGCGTTTAAAAATAATCAAGTATTATGACTATTATCATTGTGTTATTTGAGATGGAATTAAGTTTTATCATTGTTTTATTTGAGATGAAACTAAGTTTAAGTTATGTTAATGTTATAACTTTTATAAAATAATACATGTTGCATAAAACATTAGATGTTATATAATACAACTAATAACAACTGGATCAGGTAAAAGGTTATTTGTAAGATGTGAAACTAAATGTTAGATGTTTTAAATGTTAGATGATTTAAATTTGTATGGATGTTAGATGTTTTAAATTTGTACGGATGTAAACAATCTGCTAACTCAAGCCAAGCCTAGGGAGGAACGTGAGGATCACATTACGTCATCATTATGCTTATGTCCTAGACTCCTAGGCGATACATGCGCTACAATGCCTATGACAAAGGGTCTTGATCTCGTGAGGGCGAGTTAGCTCTAAAACCCCTCTTAGTCTGGATTGTAGGCTGCAACTTACATGCAAAAAGCAGGAGTTGCTAGTAAGGTCAACGATACGATGTTGAATCCTAATGTCTATATATAAATAACTAGTTGGTTGACCCGCGTGATGCGACAGATGTCACTGGGTCTTTTTTAGAGAGCGCGGTCTAAACCAATTTGCCTTAAATAGTGATTATATTATTATTATTTATTATTATTATTATTATTGTAACTATGTATTTAGTAATTATATAATTATGTGTTTAAATAAGATGATACTTAATTTAAATAATATTTAGTTATATAAATATAAGTAGTAAATGTAAATTTAAATATTCATTTAAAGTAGCATAAATAAGATAATGTTTAATTTAGTAGATTAAATTATCTAATATGCATAAATAATGTATTAATTAAAAGAAGTTTATTTAATGAGAGTATTTTAGAAACTATTGTATAAAACACTTTTACCTTGTGTTTAAAAATTGTCTTAAATGCCTTGCACTTTAAGCAAAATTACAATTGTGTCATCTTTAAATGTTTTATATGATGGTATATATAAATTAAAGAGGGCATCACTTGTTAAAATTATACAAGTTTTCATTTACTTTTTTTTAACTTCGGCTAATAAATTAGTTTCTCCCCTGTTTTTTTCCCTTAATTTCTAAATCCTTATTACATGTCTTAAACAACTATGTTAAATTAACAACAAGAAGCTAAAGTTAGATACAAACATAGAAAAAACAAGAAACAAAAACAAAGAAACACGAAGCCCACTACAATTAATCATCAATTTTTTTATTACTATCATTTACTTCTTTCCTTTCGTTTGTTTTTCTTGACCTAAAAAATAAAATGTTTTCTGCTTCTTTTGAATAACTAATTATTATTTAAAATATTTTTATTAGGGTATGGATATAGTAAAAAGGGTATTTACTTTAAATATCATAAGAAAAATTATGAGTTTGATACATGTCATTCTATTGTTTTAAATAGAAGATCATTTTGGTTATTGTGTCAAATATTTTCAGACCATTGTGTTTTATATGTTCTTTTGTGTCAAATATCAGTTTATTATGTCATATATTTTACATCATTTGTTATATGTATTTATTATTATGTTTTACATTTTAGATCATTTTATATCATTTTTGTCATTGATTTATTGATTATATAAACTTGTTATCAATCATTGTGTTTTATAATTAAAATTATACAATGATATACTTTCACCAATATGTTTTTAAAACTCATAGGCTCAAGATCGTTTGTCCAACGGGGTTTCACTAAAATGACGATCACTTGAGTTAGAAGGCTCCAGTATGGGACATCATTCCGGCCCAAAAATGTCTTATTCTATGAGTATTCTAACTTTTTATGTTATTTTTAGTTTTTGTTAGACTTTATTTCTAGTCTAGTTTTTGGCCCATTTATGTTTTGAGACCCATTCGAATTTTTTCTTGTATTTTATATTCACGTAAATCTTGGGAGATAAGTATGAAAATCATTTTTGTCCAATCACAAGTGTGTGTTAGTGTATGAAATTCCTAATTATTAGTATTTCTTGTGAATCAACAATAGTTAAAAGAATTATTCATGGTATTTTTTGTGAATCACATGTTCAATTATTAATCTTGTTTTCGGTCTACATCAATTATGTAAAATTCTTGTTATCTATCATTTGTGTTTTACAATTTGAAGTACACAATAATGTTGTTTCACCAATCTACTTTTCAAAACTAATAGTGTTTAAGATAATACAATGACGATAAAAAAACAATAAAACATGTGTGTTATTTAACATTTGTGTTATTTTGTCATTGTTGTTAATGTATTTGACTAATTAGTTGTTAATTTATTATTATGTCTTACATACTAGAGATATACAACAATGTTATTTCATCACTATATTTTATTAAAACTCATCAATTTAGAAAGATACAATAGTATTCAGAAAAAACATAATAACCAACAATAAAACATAATGAACGGCACAAAAGAACCGATGATGAGATATAAGCTTAAAACGTAAGAAAATTATTATTTTTTCATATAACAACATGATACTCGTTTTAAAGATGCATTTGTTTCTGTGGTGTAATTTTTATAAAAAAATAATATCATACAAAAAAAGTCATAAATGTTTAAAAAAATGAAATAACTTGTAAAAAGTCAACAAAAATATCTATTTCTAAAATACCCATCTAATAAACTTTTCCCTACAATTTGATTTCAATCATTGATTAAGAAGATTGATGGTTAAGATTAATTATTATACTTTTTAGTTTTAAGGGTCTTTGTATTTGAAACTTTTTTTTAATTATCCAACATGTTTTATATCTTTAATTAAGCATGATATTTGTCATATGAACTAAAGCACATATGTAGGTTTTATGTATGCCACTATGTGTTTGCTCTTTTGACTACTGTGTATTGTGTATGAATGTTATACGATCCTGTGGTTATATACTTCTTCATGTGTAATGGGTATGATTGACATGATCTAGTGTACATTTCTTGTCCTTTTTTTTCCTGTTAACTATGATATTAGTGATCATGTACTCTATGTTACTCTTTGTCTATTAATCATTGTGTGCGTCATGTCTATGTTTTGATATGTGATAAGTTGTTTATAATCGCTACATGGTGAGTATACTCCGTGTTAGTTTTATTCATTTTTACTTGTGTAATTGTTTTTGAGTTGGGAGTATCCTTAAAAGCAACATATCTATCCGATGTGTGAGAGGTAAGGTTGACTTACATCTCATCCTCGAGACCTCACTAATAGCTTTGCTATAGATGAGATTTACTAGGTTTGGTTATGGTTATAGAAGATTCATGTAACTATTACTACTTATATTAAAATACAACTTAGTTGCTACAAAAATCTCTCTCTTATTTACTTCTTGGACACTGATTTTTGGTAATTTTAATTTTTAACCCTAGTCACTGGCCATGAAGTCCAAGCAGAATCTTAAGTTCTAAACAAAAATCTCATGTTGTCCTCATGGTTTCGAAGATAATAGAAGGTTCAACATTAAAAACCAAAGGGTAAAATTGTCACCCCACGACTATCCTCATGATGAGTTTTTCTTTTAACAATTGTTTTCTTTTTAATTTCTTTTTTTTAAAGGACTAACAACATCAAATACTTCTTTTAACGATTACGTGGAAAACGTTTTGTGATTTAGGATTAGAGTTTAGTGTTTCGTCCGTGTTGATAAAACTAAAATGGTTAGAACTGACTTTTCTTCTACCAAATACAACCATTGATCTTCCCCTTTTGACTTAAACTACATATTGAAAAATTATACTGTTCCTAGTTCATATCTTCATACACGTAGTTGGCTATTACCACCTTGTCATCCAGCCGCGAAACGAGAGGTTTAAATACTAGTTTAGTCTTAAAAATATCAGTAATTAAAAAAACAAAGATTCTCAGCAAAACACGTGGATAATTATAAAATTGACCACAAAACTGATTTTAGCAAGATTACAATCGGGGGATAAATAATTACAAAATTGCATTGAGATTGATAATATGCCAATGAATAACAGCGTTGAGATAAATAATTACAAATTGCATTACATTGAGATTAAACAAACAAAGAACAATCCTTAAAAGGCAATTAGAAAACGTGTAATAATATGAACTAGTCATAATAATAATAATAATATAATAATAATATAATAACAGAGAATCAAACCCACTCATCTTATTTTATTTGATATCAAGACCATCTACAAATTTCTCTTAACACAATACAAACAATAAATAAATCAAGATATGATTACAAATACAATTTCCATATCATAAAAGAAAACTAACCAATATTTAAATTTAACAACTAGGGAAGAGCACTACAAATACTTCGTATAACTCCTTCTTGATCCGTTAATGGCCTTATTTCACTCATCTTCACCATCGCAGCTGCAAAATCCGACTTGAACTTTGAAGGATTGTTGCTATATTCCCTAACAATGCTGTCGGTTGATCCGCCACTAAACAACACTTGATCTGACTCTAGAAGGCCCTTCTTTTGTATCAAATTCTTGAAGTAATTATTATCAAATGAATTAGGTGTCACAAGATCTAGTGGTGCAAGTCTTTCGTTACCATTGTCTACAGGGCAACCGCGTCTACGAGTGCTAGCAAATCCTGCATCAATATCTGATCCATTGTTATATATCCTGTCGCGGAACAAGAAGCATTGAGATTGTCCGATAGTATGAGCTCCTGCATTTATACCACCTCCAATATTAACATACATTTCGTTTTCATACGAAAGAATATAAAGATATATTTAAACTATTTAGTAACTTTTTGTGGGGGACAAACACCATATCAATATGCTACTAGATCGATCATGTGTAACTATTAGTAATAAAGTACCTGATAATGCAACCATGTCACGGGCACTGAGTCCATTATCACCAAAGGTGGAAATAAGTGAGTCTAGGGGTGCTTTGAAACTAGGAAGGCCGGTTTCTGCTAGAACAAGGCTAGCCGTGGTTGAGTCTCTTCTTCCGAGCTTCACGGACCATGATGGACCACCAACCATTTCTGATGCATCACGAGCAGCCAAGGTTAGCACATCCGCACACGAAACAACACCAGGACATAGTTTTTCAACTTCAGATTTCGCAGCCTCTATCACTTCATAACCTCTCACCGAACCCTTGTTAGGCAAGGCATTCTTTTCACTTACGATCGAAGGACCATCATCTAGCAAGATTGACGCGTCACAACCCTG
>BJCO01018119.1:0-12092 GCA_018326465.1 Flaveria floridana
ATATATATATATATATATATATATATATATATATATATAAGTATTTGGTATTATGTTTAAAGTTATTGTTATATTTGTTTGTCTGTAATCAATGATTTTTGAGCCAGAGAGTCACACCCAAGCATTTCATGCTTCCGCCAGGATGTAACAACTTGGTATCAGAGCCATTTGTTATAGAGAATTAGGTATTATTAGCAAATACGTAGACTAGAACCATAAGCTCATATGATAACAAATTATCAAGGTGATATTGTTTTCTTTTTTTGATTTTATTTGATCATATTCATGCTTATTAAAAGAATGAAATTTGAAGCATATATGATTTATATGTGAAGAATTTCATGAATTCTATGTGATTTACATGAGTTAAATCTGTAAGAATTTTTGCAACATAAATTCTAATAAATCTGATAGTTACGGTAATGAAACTGATCGTTCGGATCATAGATAAACAACACCTGAGATAGAACCACACAACCAAATAGAAACACCACAACCTGAGACCCAGATCGAGACCTCGCCAAAGTTTTATGTTCGACATACACTAGTCACCATGGGAGGTTACACAATTAAGACTTCTAGAAAGAGAGTACGTCATGGCAGGAAACTTCTGAATGATAAGTACAGGAAACAGGAGATCCAAATCCAGAAAATTTTCCTCCAACATCTAAAATGACACCCATGAATCAATCTGATGAATCTAAAATAGAAGAAGAAGAAAGCAAGAGGCAAAGATTGGAAGAATGAAAAATAGAGGCAACCAACCAGATTCTTAAAAGGGTTAAGTAGATCCAATGAGAAGTTCGAATAATCAAAGCAGATGTCAAAAAGGGAAGGAAAAGAGACAACAATATCCTCACCAAACTATGGAAATGGGTTTTAGGAAAATAGAGACCTAGAAAACCTAATGTATGCTATAATAACTTCAAGAATAAGAGAATAAGGATAATGCTAAACTATTTCTTTAATTTTATGACTAATACAATATTGTGTTTACAGTAAGAATTTACATATCCCTTCCTATCTTCTTAAAATACTAATACAACTAAAATGTAGTGAAACATGCCGCCAAAAAGGACTACTCAACCAGTACGGAGAACTGCACGACTTTGAAGACCAAGAACAAGGCTAGGAGAAGAAACTCCACCTATAAACACCACATTTAATAAGAATAAAAGGATTTCTCAGATAGTGAGTCAACAACTGGAAGCTGCAATACTCACCTTAGTAGCTCAATTACAACAAAGCCTTAATTTCGGAGGTGTACCACCTGGAAATAATGAACCAGATTATACTAACACAGGAGAGCACCCGGAAGAAGAAGTTTTAGACAAAATTAAGAAAGGATGTTCCTATAAGACTTTCATTTTATGCAGACCCCGGGAGTTTGACGGGAAAGGTGGAGCAATACAAGCCTTACGCTGGCTAGAAGAGATGGAATCAGTACAAGATATTAGTAACTATGCTGATAACTACAAAACCCTGTTTGCTTCATATTCTCTTAAAGGAGATACAGAGTCTTGGTGGAAAATTGAAGTTCAGACAAAAGGAAAACACGTTATGAACGGATTAAGCTAGGAGAGTTTAGGAATTTAGTAATTGAAAAATATCATCCTTATAATGAAATAGAGAAAATAGAAATAGAATTTTTGGCATTAGAAATGAAAGATGCAGCACATCGAGAATATACTGATAAGTACAATGAACTTTCTAGGATTGTACCACATTTGGTGACTCCAGAAACTAAAAGGATAAGAAGATACATATGAGGCTTAGTACCACAAATAAGAGGTATGGTAAAATCTAAATGCCAAAAAATTTTTAGGATGCAGTGGATGTAGCAGGAAGTTTGATAGACGAAATGATTAGGAACGGATCCTTGAATAATGCAAGGATTGGAAATAAGAGGATATGGGATGGCAGCAATTCTAGAGAAAGATTTGGAGGGAATCAGCAGAATAGAGTAACCAGAAACCCAATAAAGAATTTCTTAGGAGTTGCACAAGAAAAGAGGCCTCAGACAACTTTGGTGTAACACTTGTCAGAGATACCATCACGTTAATTGCATGATTATGGTATGCTATAATTGCAAGAAGAAAGGTCACATATCCCGAGACTGTAAGGGACCTGCAAACCCTAAACCAGTTTGTTATCGTTGTGGAAATTAATATCATTTTTGCAATGAGTGTCCGGAGTTGAAAACGAAAGCTCCTACAAACAATCCACGTGGTAGAGCCTTTATGTTGCAAGCCAAGGAAGCACGATAAGAATCGGAAGTAGTAACTGGTACGTTTCCTATTAACAATCAACACGCAACTGTGTTATTTGATACGGGAAAGACATGTAGTTTTGTTTCACATACGTTTAATCCTTTACTTAATCTAACCTCGAAAAGACTGAAAAGTAAATATATGATAGAATTAACTGATGGAAAAATAATTAAGGCTAGTGAAGTTATCCCTAATTGCACTTTAAATTTTGATGATCATTATTTTGATATTGATTTGATTCCTATTGAGGTTTTGATATTATTATGGGTATGGACTCGTTAAGTAAGAACCAGGATGAGATTATTTGTGGAAAAAGAATGATTAAAATTCCTACAAATAAGAATAATACAATCCTTACTATATATGGTGAAAAACCTATGGATACTGTAAAAATAGTCTCATGTAAGAAAGCTCAGAAGTACTTGAGGAAGAAATGCTTAGCGTTTCTAGCTCATATAGTTGATACACAAGTAGACATGAGAAATTTAGAAGATGTTCCTATTATTAGAGAATATCCAGAAGTATTTCCTGATGAATTACCAGGATTGCCACCTACTCGTCAGGTAGAATTCAAAATTGAGTTAGTACCAGGGACTGCACCTATAGCTAAATCTCCATATCACTTAGCACCACAGAAATGAAGGAATTAATGAGCCAGCTTCAGGAATTATTAGATAAAGGGTTTATACGTCCTAGCATATCTCATTGGGGAGCACCAGTTCTATTTGTTAAAAAGAAGGATATAACTTTTAGAATATGTATTGATTATCGAGAAATCGATAAAGTAACCATAAAGAATATGTATCCTCTCCCCAGGATAGATGACCTATTTAATCAATTGCAAGGATCTAGTTAGTTTTCCAAAATTGACTTAAGATCAAGGTATCACCAGTTAAGAGTACAAGAGGAGGATATTCCTAAGACTGCATTCAGAACTCATTATAGTCATTACGAGTTTCTTGTAATGCCATTTGAATTAACAAATGCTCCTGTAGTGTTCATGGATTTAATGAATAGGGTACGTAAACCTTATTTAGATAAATTTGTTATAGTATTTATAAATGACATCTTAATCTATTCTAAGAGTAAGGAAGAACATGAGGAACACCTAAGGTAACTTTAGAACTACATCAAAAAGATCAATTGTATACCAAATTTTCAAAATGTGAATTCTAGAAAAGGAATGTACAATTCCTAGGAATGTGGTTAACCAAACGGGAATTCAAGTTGATCCAGCAGAAACTGAAGAAGTTAAGAAATGGGAAATTTCAAAGACACCAACTGAGGTACAATAATTTTTAGTTTTGGCAGGATATTATAGGAGATTTATAGAAATTTTTTTAAGAATAGCCCAACCTTTAAAAGAATTAACTCAGAAAGATAAGATGTACGTATGGGAAGAAAGACAGAACAAAGCATTTAAACTCTTAAAGAATAAGTTATGCAGTGCTCCTATCTTAGCACTTCAAAGGAACAGATGATTTTGTAGTATATTATGATGCATCACATCAAGGTTTTGGATGTGTCTTAATGTAACGAGATAAGGTAATTTCATACGCATCTAGACAGCTCAGGAGAAGTGAAAAGAATTACACTACACATGATTTAGAATTAGGATCAATAGTGTTTGCACTAAAGATTTGGAGACATTATGTATATGGAGCTAAGTGCATAATTTTTACAGATCATAAGAGTTTACAACATATATTTGACCAAAAGATGCTAAATATGAGGCAGAGCAGATGTATAGAATTATTAAGTGATTATGATTATGAAATTAAGTATCACCCATGAAAAGCAAATGTAGTAGCCGATGCTTTAAGTAGAAAAGAAAGAACTAAGCCATTATGGGTTAGTGCTATGAGAATGGAGATACGTTTAGATTTACTAAACCAAGTTTAAGAAGCTTAATAGAAAGATGACTTGAAAGAAGTAATGGGACAAAGCAAGCAACTGGAAGCAAGGATGGATGGAGTCTTAAAAATTAAAGGAAGATTTGGATCCCTAAAAATAACATGTTAAGGGAAATCATCTTAAAAGAAGCACACAAGTCTAGATATTCAGTGCATCCAGAAAACAATAAGATGTACAAAGATTTGAAAAGTTAGTATTGGTGGTCGGGTATGAAAAATCTATTGCTGAATTTGTAGAAAGGTGTGATGTTTGTTCAAGAGTTAAGGATGAATATCAGAAACCCTCAGGATATTTGCAAGAACTAGAAATCCCTGAGTGGAAGTGAGATCAGATCACTATGGATTTTGTAACCAAGTTGCCTAGAACCTCAAGTGGATATGACACAATATGGGTTATAGTTAATAGACTAACTAAGTCAGCTCATTTCTTACATAAAAGAGAAGATTATCAGATGAATAAACTAGCAAGAATCTATATCAAAGAAATTATTTCTAGACATGGAATACCCATATCAATAATATCTGACAGAGATAGCAAATTTACCTTAAGATTCTGACAGACGTTACAAAAAGCCTTAGGAACCCAAATAAACATGAGTTTAACGTATCATCCTCAGACAGATTGTAAGGCCCCGTTCCCGGGCACCTCACAGTTGGTCATTCATCGCACATAAAACATATAATTATTTAAAACATCACAGCAGAAATTAATTAAAACCATTTTATATATTCTAATGATGACTTTTGCAAAGTAATACAATACATTTAACTATTACAAAACACTATAATTGCATTACATCACAAAAATGTCATTGTTATACTAATGGATGCCGTCCCAAAAATGCCAAGTAGCTGCCCCGTGCCATCCTCAGCAACTTTTACTTGCCAACTAGAAAATACATAAAAGTCAGCGTTGCTGAGTGAGTTCTAGTTTTATAAATAAAATACTTTACTTTTGATATAAACTTTCTTTACTTTCATACGCGGTCATGCATCATACGTACAGATAGAGAATATTACTTTTAACTTTCATTAACATTCATTGTTCACCATCATATTCATAGCATGTTTTCATTTCATGCTTTTCGTTTACATTCTCATACTTTCGTTCTCATTCTTTCGTAACTTACTTATTATCATTCTTTTACTTTCGTACTTGTTTACTTTCTTTCTTTCTTTCGTACGTTACGTCATTCTTTTACATTCATATGGATTGATGAACAATACCCCGAACATTGTGCACAAAGCAGATGTTGGACCTGTGGTAATTAAACAACGAACATTATGCACGAAGCTGATCCAGTCACCTAGGGCAAGTCATCTCTCCCAATCATTCAAACTAATTGGTCATACCTTGAACATTGTGCACGAAGCTGATGCTGGACCTGTGGTAATTAAACCATGAACATTATGCACGAAGCTGATCCAATCACCTAGGGCATACCAAAGGGCCTTGTCAATCTCAATGATTGACCCTGTGTACATCCTTTGGGGTAGCTAACCCGCATCACAGTTGAGCTAACGACAACATGGTCGTGCATATCCTTTTATTTGCTTGCAAGCCATTCTTTTGTTCATTACGTTTTACTTTTGATCATTGTTATCTTTCATTTCACTACGTTATCCTTTACGTTCTTTCATTCATTCGTCATACTACATAAAGTAATAACATAATATTTAACATATTTTATAACATAAAATAAATACGTATATTTACCATCGACTGATAACACATTATACATACCATACATCGTTCATACATTTCATAACCCTAAAACATCCCATAATCATACTTAAAATGGGTAATCATTACCCATAAGTCAACTTTGGTTAAATACCAGACTTTCTGCTTTTTCTTGAAATTTCAGAAAAATATTCTACGTGTCTAGACGCATGGGCACTATTTGGGCGCTTCTGCCCTGTTTAGGCGTTTTGCTACTATGCAGATCTCTAGACTCATTAGTCACTTTTCACTTATACGCGTGGGCCTATTTAGGCGCATGGGCACTATTCAGACGTTTGGGCCTACACTTGGTCATTCTGGGCAATATTCCAGACGTTTGGGCACTATTCAGGCGCATGCGCCTGACTTAGACACATGTACATCTAGGCGGTTGGGTACTGTTTGGGCGGTTGGACTTTTGGGCGGTTGGGAACACTTAGAAAATTAAACCGTTGGACGCATGGGTTACTATTCAGACGTTTGAGCTATTAACTTTTACTAATCAACTCATTTTCCGTCTCAAATCCAGATCTAACATGTTCTAAGCTTAATTCTTGCATTCTAAGCAAACAAAACACATCCTTAATCATAACCATAACATCATTTACATCCAAAACATACACCTAGCCACATACACATTCACACACACATACGGGTAGAAACTCATTTTTATAAAAACATGCACACATGCATTTTCCAGCCCCAAAGTTGTTCAAAACATGTTAAAAAGGGGGTTCTAGAACTCACCTTAGCTGCTTTCGGGTTTGAACCCTTCCCTTGAACTTCCCAGACGTTTTTAACACCTAAACCAACTTAAACTTCTAATTCTTCTTCTTTCTCTCTCTAAAACTCGAATTCTCTGTTGTTTCTCTCTCTAAAACCAAATGGCAAGGTGTGAGCAGGCAACATGGGCGGCCATGTTGCTTTATTCACCAACTTTTCAAAGTTTTGTCATTTTGGACACTTTTAACCCCTCAGCTTTGGGTTACATTATTTTTCTTCTCTTTATTCGCATTTATTCTTTCTTTCTCGTCTATAAAAATATCCGGGTGTTACAAGTCCACCCCCCTTATATAGGTTTCATCCCCGAAACCTGTTATTCCTCAAACAGATGACGGTAATGCTGCCTTATATCTCTTTAAGTCTCCCACGTAGACTCGGATCCTTTCCTGTGCTTCCACTATACACGCACAAGAGGAACCACTTTATTCCTTAAACTTCTCTCTTTACGATCAATGATCGCCACTGGTTGCTCCACATAATTGAGCCGTTCATCTACTTCTATATCTTCCAGTGGTACAACCATATCCTCATCTGCCAAACACTTCCGCAGATGAGATACGTGGAATGTCGGGTGAATTCCGCTTAACTCATCGGGTAGTTCTAGCCTATAGGCCAGCTCTCCTACTCGAGAAATGATTCGAAAAGGTCATATATACCTCGAGCTCAGCTTACCCCTCTTTCTAAACCGAATGATACCCTTCTAAGGTGAGACTTTTAACATAACCCTATCACCCACCTGGAACTCAATCGGTCTACGTCTCTTATCAGCATACGACTTCTGTCTATCCTTAGCTGCCTTTATAAAGGCTTTGATCTTTTCTAGTTTCTCAATCGTCACCTCAATCACCTCAATACTTCCCAACTCTTTCTGACCAATGTCACCCCAACAAGCGGATGTCCTACATCTCCTACCATATAGCATCTTGTATGGTGGCATGCCAATGCTAGCATGATAACTGTTGTTGTACGAGAATTCTTCTAACGGCAGATGGTCATCCCAACTTCCTCCAAAATCGATCATGCACGCTCGAAGCATGTCCTTGAGTGTCTGGATCGTCCTCTCGGATTAACCGTCCTTCTGAGGATGATAAGCCGTGCTGATATGTAGCCTCGTCCCTATCGTATCGTGGAATTTCTTCCAAAATTTAGATGTAAACCGAGTGTCATGATCAGATACCATAGACACGGGTACATCGTGACGAGCTACAATTTCTTTGATAAATAGATCCGCGAGTCTCTCAGAGGAATACGTCTGTCGGATCGGTAGGAAGTGAGCACTCTTCGTCAAACGATCAACTATCACCCATATAGCATCATACCCTTTCGGGGTATGTGGTAACTTCGTAATAAAGTACATGGTAATATGCACCCATTTCCACTCGGGTATGTCCAACAATTGGATTTTCCCGTACGGCTTCTGGTGTTCCGCATTCACTTGCAAACAAGTAAGGCATTTACTCATATACTCTGCTACGTCACGCTTCATACCTGGCCACCAGTAATCTTTCTTCATGTCGTGGTACATCTTGGTAGCACTGGGATAAATGGAGTATCGAGTCTTATAAGCCTCATCCACGATCCTTCCACGTGGATCCCCATATGGAGGAATCCACATTCGTCCGAATCGGGTCCTAACACCGAGAGTGTTCTTACCCAACTCTGTGACTAGACCTCTCATTCTTTCAGAGTTAAGATGATCTTCTTTCAACGCCTCATCTTGAAACTCCTTGACATGCGTCATCACATCAGAGGTCATAATCAATTGATAAGCCTTCACCGGAATCGGCTCGGGTCTCTCCTTTCGGCTAAGGGCATCTGCCACCACATTGGCCTTGCCCGAATGGTAATGGATCTTGCAATCATAATCCTTTACGAGCTCCAACCATCGCCTCTGCCTCGTATTCAAATTTTCTGCTCGAAGAAGTACTGCAAGCTTTTGTGGTCTGTGCAGATGGTGCACTTTGTCCCGTACAAGTAGTGCCGTCAAATCTTCAAAGCAAATACCACGGCTGCTAGTTCCAGATCGTGCGTGGGATAGTTGACTTCGTGGGTTTTCAGCTGTCGAGATACGTAGGCTATCACCCTTCCACGTTACATCAATACACAACCTAGCCCAGAATAAGAAGCATCCGAATATACCACTAAGTCTTCACTACCTTCGGGTAATGTCAAGACAGAAGCTTGTGTTAATCTCTCCTTTAACTCCTCGAAAGCATCCTCCTACTCTCGACCCTACACGAACTTCACATCCTTGCGAGTCAACTTTGTCAAAGGTGAGGCTATCTTGGAAAATACTTGAATAAATCTCCTGTAGTAGCTCTCCAATCCCAAGAAACTACGAATCTCGAATGGCGTCTTTGGAGACTTCCACTGCATCACGGCCTTAACCTTTGCCAGGTCTACCATAATCCCCTTAGGATTTATCACGTGACCTAAGAATTGCACTTCGCGCAACCAAAAAGCACACTTAGAGAATTTGGCATACAGCTTTTCTCTCCTAAGTGTCTCCAATACCTCGCGTATATGGTCGGCATGTTCTTCCTCACTTCTCAAATAAATCAGGATATCATCGATAAATACAACCATTGATTTATCTAACATAGGCCGACACACTCGATTCATCAAATCCATAAAAGTAGCTAGCGTATTGGTTAAACCAAAAGATATAACGAGAAACTCATAGTGTCCATAACGTGTACGAAAAACTGTCATAGGAATGTCCTGCTCCTTCACCTTCAATTGATGGTAGCCAGATCGAAGATCTATTCTCGAGAACCAACTGGCAGCCTAGAGCTGATCGAACAAGTCATCAATCCTCGGTAATGGATACCGATTCTTCACCGTCAATTTGTTCAACTAACGGTAGTCAATACACATCCTCATACCACCGTCCTTCTTCTTCACGAATAAGACCGGAGCACCCCAAGTAGAGATACTCGGTCGAATAAAACCCTTATCAAGCAACTCTTGTAGTTGCTCCATCAATTCCTTCATCTCTGTCGGAGCCAACTGATACGGTGCCTTAGCTACAGGCTGAGCATCGGGTATCAAGTCAATTTGAAATTCAATTTCGCGATCCGGGGGCACACCTGAGAAGTCCTCTGGAAACACATTAGGAAAGTCACACCACCGGAACATCGAACAATTATGGTGTTGACGTATCCACATCCTTCACGTAGGCCAAATAAGTACTACATCCACGCCTCATGCACTTTCCCGCCACCGCCATCGAAATCACTTTCGGAATCGTTGTAATTCGATCACCATATATTGTCATCGAACTCCCGTCAGGCGCTGTTAGTCTAATCATCTTCTTATGACACACGCTGTTCGCTTCATAGGTTGCGAACCAGTCCATCCCTAGTACTATATCAAGTCCACCTAGGGGCATCACATGTAACTTAGCAGCAAACCTATGACCCTTTAATTCTATGGCAAAGTCCTCTATCATATCAGTAACTCTAGTGGACTTACCAATAGCAGTTTCTAGATCGATGGGCTCATCAATACGTCTACTACTGAAAGGCAATTTAGCACAGAAAGAACCAGAAATAAAACTCATACTAGCACCACAATCAAGTAACACAGAAGCAAGAGTTTGATTTATTAGAAATGTACCTGACACAACATCGGGGTCCGTCCTAGCCTCCTCTCTGGTCATCGTGAATTCTCTGGCGCTCGCCCTTTGCCCCTCAGTCCCGGTCTTCTTCCCTGCTCCGGAACTCTCTGCCCTCGGCTTCTTGCACTCCCTACTCATGTGGCCTACTTCACCACAGTTGAAGCACCTCGCTGCTCTGCAATCTCAAGAGATGTGGCCGGGCTTCCCGCACTTGAAACAGACATTAAGCCCTAGCCTACACTCACCAGCGTGCTCCTTTCCACACTTCCCGCATCTCTTCACTCCCGAGCCTGTGACAATCACCCGTCGATCGTCCATCCTCGCCTTCTTGTTATTCGGGGTGAAGCCACCACGCCCAAACCGTTTTCGGTTCCGGTCATCACCACCCGTCTTCTTCCCCTCGACCACCATCACCTCCCTCTCATCATACAACCTCCCAGCCAAGTCAACCACCGACCTAAACATACTCGGTCGGGCGACGATCATGTGCCTACGGATATCCGCCAGCAAGCCCTAAAAATATCTTTTAATCCTTCGTGACAGGGGCACCACCTGATCCAGCACCAGCCGTGCCATCTCGATGAACTTGGTGGTGTACTTTTGATGTGTCATGGTTCCCACTTCTAGCTACAGGAACTCCCTTTCCACCTTGTCCAACTCCCGATGAGGACAGAACTCCTTGATCACCAACTTCTTTAGTTCACTCCACCTCATCCTGCTAATTGCCCTACT
This sequence comes from Flaveria floridana, assembly GCA_018326465.1. Lineage (NCBI taxonomy): Eukaryota > Viridiplantae > Streptophyta > Magnoliopsida > Asterales > Asteraceae > Flaveria > Flaveria floridana. The sequence continues at coordinate 11,041 of BJCO01018119.1, forward strand.
AGCCTCGGCTTGGACAATGTTGTCCCACCAGCATAAAGCCAAGTCCACAAATGAATGGGTGGCAAATTTACCTTCTGGTCCTCCCAGCACTCATTGATTTCCAGAACAGCCTCCATCTCCCTCACCTATCGGTGAGCAGCAGCAGCAGTGCCATTACCATCAAAGGTAGGGGGCTTGCATCTCTGAAATGTCCCATAGTTACAGCCTCATGCTTCGTCTAGCACAGGCTCCTCTTCCTCCTCCTCCCCATCAGTAGGGAAATCCATCCCGGTCTTGGGTTGTTCACTCCCTCCCGAGGACTTGTTCCTATCTCTCTTCTCTCCTTCTCTAACAGCCTTAATAACTTCGGTCACTACAGACGGCAAGATCGTCTACATGACCTGATGAACCTCCTCCACTACAGCCTCCTTCACCAAGGCTGTTAAGTTAGCACTCTCGTCACCACCCTTCGGATGAGGGGTCTCAGGCTCCTCATGGGTCACCTTCTCAACCCTGGGCCTCCCTCTTGAGACCCGTGGTTTAGCACCACGTCCCCCCTGTACTTCACCTCGTGAATGCTTAGAAGATCTACCTCCAGCCATTCCAAATCGCTATAAGATTCAAACACTAACACGGTCATTCAAGGTAATAGCTCAGTTTATGTAAAGTATAATAAGTCCCTAATTACAGTGGCCAGTTGTGATTAGCCACTTACTTTACTCTTCATACCCCAAACATTTCCTATCCTTGTTGAATCTTATATGCCCAAGACACATACAAGATTGATGTGGTTAGTACGTTATGATCCAAGTCAGGTCATACCCAATAACAAGCTATACAAACTCCAACAAACATTTGTTTATTGATAAGATCATATAACAAATATAGACACCTATTTATAAAATTGGCTTTCTAAGTATTGCGTTTGTGATGGAACAACATTATATGGATAATTTGTTCAAGATAAATTTATTTGTTTCATTATTTAAGATAGTTAAATAATGACACATAAAAGAGTGTTGGGTTATAAAAATTAAACTAGGCTTTAACTTTATAACTAAAATGAATGAAAG
>BJCO01018288.1:0-10523 GCA_018326465.1 Flaveria floridana
TAAAGTCCATGGTGATATGCTCCCACTTCCACTCGGGTATATCCAAAGGTTGGATTTTCCCGTACGGTTTCTGATGCTCTACCTTTGCTTGCAAGCAAGTGAGGCACTTACTCACATAATCCACCACGTCACGTTTCATACCCGGCCACCAGTAGTCCTTCTTCATATCTTGATAAATCTTGGTGGCACCGGGATGAATGGAGTATCGGGTTTTGTGAGCCTCATCCATGATCTTTCCATGTAGATCCCGATAACAAGGAATCCACATTCGTCCGAATCGGGTTCTAACACCAAGAGTGTTCTCACCAAATTCCATGACTAGACCTTTCAACCTTTTAGAGTTAAGACGTACTTCTTTCAAAGCCTCGTCTTGAAATTCCATGCCCTGCGTCATCACGTCAGAGGTCATAATCAACTTATATGCCTTCACCCGAATCGGCTCGGGTCTTTTCTTTCTACTAAGGGCATCCGCCACCACGTTGGCCTTGCCCGGATGGTACGGGATCTTGTAATCATAATCCTTTATGAGCTCCAATTATCGCCTCTGCCTCATGTTCATATCTTTCTGCTCAAAGAAGTACTTTAAGCTCTTATGGTCGGTAAAGATTGTGCACTTTGTTTCGTATAAGTAGTGCCTCCAAATCTTCAACGCAAAAAGCACAGCTGCCAGTTCCAAGTCATGAGTAGGATAATTAACCTCATGAACTTTCAACTGTCGGGATGCGTAGTCTATAACCTTCCCTCGTTGCATCAGCACGCAACCCAACTCCGGATAAGAAGCATCTGAATAGACTACCAAGTCTTCGCTTCCTTCGGGTAAGGATAGAACAGGAGCTTGTGTTAACCTCATCTTTAACTCTTCAAAAGTCTTCGCCTGATCTTGACCCCATACAAACTTCACATCCTTACGGGTCAGCTTAGTCAACGGAGAATCTATCTTGGAGAAGTCTTGGATGAATTTTCGATAATATCCTGCCAACCCCAAGAAGCTACGGATCTTGGACGGCATCTTTCGAGGCCTTCATTGCATCACGGCCTCCACCTTTGTCGGGTCTACCATAATCCCCTCAGGATTTACCACATGACCCAAGAACATAACTTCATGAAACTAGAACGCACACTTGGAGAACTTAGCATACAGCTTCTCCTTTCTCAATATATCCAACACTTCTCGGATGTGACCGACATGCTCTTCTTCGCTCCTCGAATAAATCAGGATATCATCAATAAACACAATCACTGATTTATCCAACATCAGCCGATACACTCGATTCATCAAGTCCATAAAAGTAGCTGGCGCCTTTGTTAAACCAAAGGACATAGCGAGGAACTCGTAGTGTCCATAACTCATGCGAAAAGATGTTTTAAGAATATCCTGCTCTTTCACCTTTAATTGTTGGTAGCAAAATCGAAGGTCTATCCTTGAGAACCAACTGGCACCTTGAAGTTGATCAAACAGGTCATCAATACTTGGTAATGGATACAGATTCTTCACGTCAATTTGTTCAACTCACGGTAGTCGATACACATCCTCATACTACAGTCTTTCTTGTTTACGAACAAGACAGGAGCACCCCAAGGAGAGATACTCCGTCTGAGGAAACCCTTATCAAGCAACTCCTGCAGTTGCTCTATCAATTCCTTCATCTCTAAAGGAACCAAATGATATAGTGCCTTAGCGACAGGCTGAGCACCGGGTATCAAGTCAATCTGAAATTCGATTTCACGATCTGGTGGCACACCTGATAAATCCTCTGGGAACACATCGGGAAAGTCACACACCACCGGTACATTGGACAATTGTGTTGTTGACATGTTCACATCCTTCATGTAGGCCAAATACGCACTACATCCATGCCTCATGCACTTTCCCGCCATCTCCATTGAAATCATCTTCGGAATCGTCATAACTCGATCACCGTATATCGTCACCGAACTCCTGTCAGGCACTATCAATCTAATCATCTTCTTCCGACACACAATGTTCACCTTGTAGTCCGCTAACCAATCCATTCCTAAGACTACGTCAAACCCGCCTAAGGTCATCACAAACTGTGTAGCAGGAAACTTATGACCTTCTAGTTCTATATCACAACCATCAATCAAGTCAGAAATCCTGGTAGACTTACCTATGGCAGTTTCTACATTGGAGGGCTTATCAATACATCTACTACTGACAGGCAAATTAGCACAGAAAGCAGTAGGAATAAAACTCCTACTAGTACCAGAATCAAATAACACAAAAGCAAAAGTTTGGTTTACTAGAAACGTACCTGACACGACATCGGGGTGCGTCCTAGCCACCACCCTGGTCATTGTGAGTGCCCTGGCGCTTGCCCTTTGCTCCTCGGTTCCGGTCTTCTTCCCTACTTCGAAACTATCTGCCCTTGGCTTCTTGCACTCCCTACTTAGGTGGCCTACTTCACTATAGTTGTAGCACCTCGCTACCCTGAAATCTCTAGAGATGTGGCTAGACTTCCCACACGTGAAACAAACATTAAGCCCTTGCCTGCGCTCACCAGCGTGCTCCTTCCCACACTTACCGCACTTCTTCGTTCCCGAGCCTATTGCAACCACCCGTTGATCATCCACTCTCGCTTTCTTGTTATTTAGGGTAAAGCCGCCATGCCCAAACCGTTTCCTGTTCCAGTTTCAGTCATCACCACCGGTTTTCTTCCCTTCAAGCACCATCACCTCCCTCTCATCATACAACCTTACGGCCAAATCAACCATCGACCTAAACGTACTCGGTCAGGCGGTGATCATATGCTTGTGGATATCGCTGGCAAGCCCTGAATGTATCTTTTGATCTTCCATGATAGGGGCGTCACCTATCCGGCACCAGCCATGCCATCTCGTTAAAATTGGTGGTGTATTGTTGATGTGTCATGGTTCCCTCCTCCAGCTGTAGGAACTCTCTCTCCACCTTATCCAACTCCCGATGAGGATAGAACTCCTCGATCACCAACTTCTTCAGCTCACTCCACCTCCTCCTGCCAATCGCTCTACTACCCTCGGCCTGGACAATATTGTCCCACCAGGATAAGGCCAAGTCCATAAATGAGTGACTGGCAAACTTCACCTTCTGGTCTTCTCTGCACTCACTGATGACGAGCACAACTTCCATCTCTCTTACCCATCGATGTGCAGCAACAGTGTTGTTACCATCAAAAGTTGGGAGACCTGCATCTTTGGAATGCCCTATAGTTATAGCCTCGTGCTGCCTCCGGCACAGGCTCTTCTTCCTCCTCCTCGTCAGTAGGAATGACCGTCTCAGTATCGGGTTGCTCTCCCCTTCACGAGGACCTATTCCTCTCTTTCCTTTCTCCTTCCTATACAGCCTTAATTACTTCGGTCACCATAGACGGTAAGATCGTCTGCATGACCTGGTGAACCTCTTCTACTATAGCCTCCTTCACCAAGGCCCTTAAGTTGGCACTCTCATCACCACCCTCTGGGTGAGGGGTCTCAGGCTCTTTATGAGTTGCTTCTTCAGCTCTAGGCCTTCCTCTTATGACCCATGGTCCAGCACCACGTCCACCACATACTCCGCCTCGTGAAACCTTAGAAGATCTACCTCCATCCATCCTCTAACACACTATAAGATTCAAACACTAACACAATCACTCAAGGTAATAGCTCAGTCTATGTCAAGTATAGTAAGTCCCTAGTTACAGTGGCCAGTTATGATTAGCCACTTACTTTACTCTTTATACCCCAAGCATTTCTTATCCCGACTACATCAGTATCTAAATCTACTAAGGGCAAACTGATTAAATAACATGCGCACATAATACCGGTTAACATTTAAGAAAATACCTGAAGGCAAGTAGCTACTTGGACTGGCATCCCTTCCCTTTGTCCCATTCTCATTTTAAGTTTAGGTTTCTTTTGAAAATATTTAACCATTTCATTTAAACTTTGGCTCTGATACCAAGTTGTAAGGCCCCGTGCCCGGGACGCTTACAGTTGGTCATTCATCGTACATAAATCATACATTTATTTAAAACATCACAGCGAAATAACTCAAAACCATTTCATATGTTAATGATGACTTTTGAAAAGTAATACAATGTAGTTTACAAAATATCATAATTTTCATTACATCACAAAAACTTCATTGTTATACAAATGGATGCCATCTCAAAAATAATCCAAGTAGCTGGCCCATGCCATCCTTAGCAACTCTTACCTGCGAACTGGAAAATATATAAAAGTCAGCGTTGCTGGGTGAGTTCTAGTTTTATACGTATCAAAATACCTTGTGTGATTTACTTACAAAATATACATTTCTATTACATACTTTTATTTTTGTATGCGATCACACATCATACGTACATTCAAACAATGTTCATTGTTTATTTCATTCTTTCATACTTTCATTTCATTCTTTTTGTTAGCATTCGCTTTCATATAAATACTTCCATTCTCTTTTGTATACATTCTTTTGTTTTGTACTTTACGCCATATCTTACTTTCATTCTCATACTTTCATATCGTACCTTACATCATTCTTTTATTTTCTTACTTTCTTTTCGTACGTTACGTCATTCTTTTACTTTCATACGGATCGATGAACAATACCCCGAACATTGTGCACGAAGCTGATGTTGGGCCTGTGGTAATTAAATCATGAACATTGTGCACGAAGCTGACCCAGTCACCTAGGGCAAGTCATCTCTCCCTTTCATTCAGACCAATTGGAAATACCCCGAACATTGTGCACGAAGCTTATGCTGGGCCTGTGGTAATTAACTTACGAACATTGTGCACGAAGCTGACCCAGTCACCTAGGGCATACCACAAAGGTCTTGTCAATCTTAATGATTGACCCTGTATGCATCCTTCGGGTTATTAAAACCGCACACAGTTGAGCTAACGACAACGTGGACGTGCGCCTCCTTTTTATTTGCTTGCAAGCCATTCTTTCATTAATTACGTTATACTTCTCATCTTTGTTATCTTTCACTTTGTTACGTTATTATTTACATTCTTTCATATATTGTCATACTACGTAAAGTAATAACATAATATTTAACGTATTTTATAATATAATATAAATACGTTTGAGTACCACTAAAGATAACACATTATGCATACCATACATCAATCATACATACTATAACCCTAGACCATCACATAATCATACTTAAAATGGGTAATCATAGCCCATGGGTCAAATCAGGGTCAAACCCTACAATTCTGGTTTTTTCTAAAAATTCAGAATATTTTCTAAGTATTTGGGCGCATAAGAACTATTTGGGCGTTCCAGCCCTGTTTGGGCGTTTTACTACTATGTAGGCGCCTGAGCTTACACTTAAATCATTTAACACTTAGGCGCATGGGCCTTATGGGTGCTTGGGCACTATTGGGGCTCATGGGTTGACACTTAGTCATTCTAGGCAAATTTCCAGGTGCTTGGCTACTATTTAGGCGCATGGGATTTTGGGCGGTTTTGCATACTTAGGCAGTTTTTGACCGTTGGGCGCATGGGCCACTGTTTAGGTGCCTGGGCAACCAACTTGCTCCAAATCAACAAAATTCTATCCCCAAACCAACATATATCATGATCTAAGCTTAGTACTAGCATTCTAAGCATCATAATATGAACATAACTACAAATCACCTCAAACTTACACCCACCCACATACACATTCATACGTACCCATACGGGTATTAAAAACCCATTTTTATAAAAACATACATAAATGTATTTCCAGCCCCAAAATTAGTTAAAACATGTTAAAAAAGGGGTTCTAGAACTCACCTTTGTCAAACTTTCGGGTAGACTTCTTCAAACCTGTTGGATATGAGCTCAAATGCCTAAAACCCACCAAACACACACACACATAAACGTACATACACATACGTAAGCATAAAATTGAACTAAAATCAGTCAAGAACACCTAAAAACCATCAAATTCTTACCTTTGTTCGACTTCTTCTTGTTCTTCCTTCAAAATCCGAACTCTACTCTTTCTCTCTCTAAAAACCAAATGCAAAAGTGATGTGAAGGGTATTATGGGTGGCCATGCCCACTTTTGTACAAAATAATATTAAAAGTTTTGCACCTTTTACAAATTTAATCCCTCAACTTGGGTTAAATTTCATTTCCTCCCTTTTTTCACTTTTATTCTCCATTGCACAACTTTTTAAAATATCCGGGTGTTACACTCGTCTTACAATCCATGGAAATGAATAGAGCTTTCTATGAGTATGATCATACTAGATTTAGTATCAAAATAATTGGCCGCTATTGCTGGTTGGACATGCTAAACATAATACCATCGATCGACGGTGTGGTGTAGTGTGTCATCTTCATTTCCTCATCTTGGTTGGTCATGTCTTCTTCACATGGTGTACCTTCTAAAACATCTTCTTCAATGATTGTTGCTGTTTGTCATGGTCTTTCGTGTAACCTTTGAAGAAAAAGTCATTCAGGTTCCGAAAGTGGCAAACCAAGTTCAGGATTAGACAAGTTGGACATACACTAACTTAAGAAGACATATACTAACTATGACTTAAACATGAATAAGGAAAATGTAACTAAACTAACTATCTAACTATGGAAAACTTACTTAAACTAACATAACTAAATATCATAAAACAAATTTAACAAAATATATTAACATGATATAAACAAGATCCCCAACAACCATTACAAAAACTTGATGCATGTAATGTATATCTATGATTTTGAAAGGATTTTTTGGCATAGATTCAGTTTTAATTGGTTATTACATATACTAACTACACACAAAAAATGCAAGTGTAATGGTCATTTGGTAATATAGTGTTGGTAAAAATCAAGTATCAATCGTAGACCCATCAAGTCTATGCAACAACCTTTATAATTGACTATAGGAATGAGTTTTGTATTGGGAAAATGGTAAGTTACATTAATGTAAGCAAACTTTTGTATTCAAAAACAATAAGTAAAAGTAAAATTAAAGGGAACATTTGAGAATTTTAGGTTTAAAATAGGGAAGTGTATCATAATTTATAGACTACAATTATGTAATTTTGATGAATGCCCTTGTGTAATTAAAGATATAAATTTAAATAGTTATGTTAATTTTTATAAATTTGATCCAGCATGGATTTCTCTCGCAATCTGGCTCCGTAGTTATAAGGAAAGTCGCATCTAGTCACTTAAAACACTAACTTCCAAGCCATTTATGATTTAGGTAATACTTTTACACCCTTTCAACATACGATTACTAAAAGCATAACTTAATTTTAGAAAGAAAGTCGATCAGGTTCCTTTTTAACATACCATTAACTTTATGGAACCATAACAATTACTATAGAATTCTCAGACTAATATAAGAGAACATGCATATGATCATAAAGTTAGGGTGACATGATTTCTAATAACCAATTCTAGTTCATTAGCCATTGATTTATTAAAAAGACTGGTTTCACGAATAAAAGTTAGTTCATATATTTTTCAAAGTTGTATGAAATTCAAAAGTACAAATCATAAGTTTATAACTTTCCATTGAAATACAGTTGATGCCCATCAAAATTTTACCAAAGATTACCATAACATTAACATAACATAACAATATCAGGTTATCACAAATTACATAAGTTTCATTCAATTAAGATGATAATAAGAGTTTATCTCATAGTGAGCTTGAACATACTAACAACTAAAATAGAAAATAGATATGAAATCATTGGTGAAATAGAACAATGAAACATGTGATCCACAATGGAGGATATTTACATAACCCTGAGCTTATTCTAAGTGTTGTATGCACCTCCTAACCTTTTAACGTTCTTTAAGTGTTGTTTCCCCATAGAATTTAGAAGTTTCTTGTCTATAAAAGCTTCTCAAAATGTTGCAAATGAGCCTCTATTTATAGGTTTTGTGGAATGTTTATGCATGACCCCATTCTTAAAATGCCCATCACCATGCTATTAAAATGCTTACGGAAATTAGACGGTTGATACGTGTAGAAATGGTCAAGCACAACCATGGGCTTGATGGAGCACGACCCCATGCCTTATGGGAAATTCCTTTGTGTCTTGTTTTTGGGGGACAAACCTTAATCCTGTCAGACTTCTAAACACCGGGTGTGCTAATTTTAGCATAGGGGTGTTTCGGTTTGGGCATGTGGACGTGCTTAACAAGGCAGAAGCGCATGCTTGGACTTCAAAGCTCAATTTTCTACAAATATTGTTAAGTATGCTCCTTCAATCCTTCTTTGTCTTTTAAAAACCTAAAAAACACAATTAACACTCTTAGGTGTATTTTTATCATTTTAAGTAAGAGATTAAGGAATAATTGATGTAATTTTTTTTATTTATAATTCAGAGCACATTAGAAGGGTTTTTCCTACCCAACTAAAAAAACCTGAAATTTCTTACACTCATTTAATAATTTGTGACCTCATAAAAACTTATATCTCATAAGTTATTATTTTGGTAATAAATTTTGTAGTTATCTGTATCAGATCAATATGTTAGATTTACTCATTGTTGTAATTTTGAATGTAAAGCATACTCCGTTTATCGGTTTTAAAATCATTAGAATCATTGTTCCAACTTATTAACTTAGGACCACCTGCTCGTACCTATAGCACCTTGATGGTCCCCAAACAATTTGAATCAATTAATTTGTGAAGACTTTTGGATCAAACACATAAAATATAGATGAACAATGATGAGCACCTCAAGAACACTATGAAAAACCTTGTTTGATCTTTAATGATTTGAATATGATATTATAAAGTGGAAACCCTCAAATGAATTGGCTCATTCAAGCCCTCAAACCCTAATTATAACTTAATTATTTATAGTGAATATAATATTCACTAATGACACATTATGCCCCTAGACATAAACTAATTAGGAAAAATAAAAATAAAACATAAAAATGGCTAAAACAAGATTAAATATATTATGTTGACACAAAATATATTTATTAAGAATAAAACTCCTAGTCAAATATATCTTCACTGTCTCGTCTCAGTTCTTCGTCTCGAACGCGTCTGTTTGACTTTTCTGATGAATTTGACCGTGACATTGACTTTTATTGACTTTGATCGTGACATTGACTTTTGTTGACTTCCAACTCCTTAACTTCCAACTTCCTTATCTCTGTATCTAGCTCAGTAGTGTCAAAGCCTTGCCTAAACAGCTGATCAATGATTTTATCCATTGACTTGCTGTGTTGGGCATCAGCTTCCTTAACAAGGACTGCTAGCTCCTTTTCTCTCTCTTTCTCTCCACCCTTCTTCTTTTTATATGTGACATGAAAGTCTTTTTCACTTTCAGTCACTTTTTCCATTTCCTTTCCTTTTTCACTCTTCTCCTCCATCTCCTCTATCATCTCCCTCTCATATCCCACCTCTTTCCCAACTTCTTTCTATTTCTCTTTTTCCTCCTCAACTCTCTTTCTCTTGATTGCTTTCACTGACCGAGTCTCCCCCTTTTTGGGTGCATTGGTTGCAGGGGTTTGACTGTCAAAAAGCTTCTTTGCCACAGCATCATCCACCAGGGTTTTAATATTTGAGGCAATCCTCTCATCAAGTGTTTTATTCACTATGTTAGTGATGATGGGTGTGATGAGGGGCAAGGAATTTTGAAAGATAGCACCATTTGCTCAGGGGGGTTTTGTCCCTTGGAAATAGTGCTAGAAGTAGGGGTTGGTGGCTGAGTTTGTGGGAATGGCTGTGTGTTTAGGAGACCTTCAGGTGAAGGTGCCATCTGTAGGTGAATGGTGGCAGATGGACTTGATTCATGAGTCATTTTGGCAAGTAGCTCTTTGAGTCTACTCACATCATCCTCAAGAATGGTATTATGGGCTAATACATCCTAAAAGAAGCCCAGGTCATCATCAATTAAAGCTCAATCACCTGACCTCCTGATTAGATCAGGATGTACATGTGTTGAGTGTGGCTCAGTAATCACATGTGCCCCTTGTTCTTGGTACTGGGGACTTCCTGCCTTAGGATAGGATCCTTTATTGGCAGTTTCCTCTGGTGAGGACTTAGAGATATTACCAGCTTCATCCTGTTCATGTGCTGAAACAGGAGAAGTGGCAGCCTCACCAGATGTTCGTATCTCCTCTGCCACACTTGGAGATAGAACATTGTAATCCCTATGCTGTGGGATCTCATCAACACGTGGATCCTCCCTCTCATTGGTTGGAGTTTGCCCAGTTGTGATAGGTGCCTGGGGAAAGGGTGAAGTGTTCAGATGAGTCAGCACTTCTGCGATGATGAATGTTGGACTTTGAGGAGTGGTTGCGGTGGGAGATGGGGTTGAAGCAGTGTGCACCTGGGGAGATTGGTGCTTTTCAATGGCAACCTTCTCAAGTAAGAAAGGTTCCAGATGTGTGGGTGCCCCTGATGTGGTTGCTTCAGGATCCTGTTGAGAGGATACCTGAGCGGTTATGGTAGGTGGAGTCGTGGTAACTGCTGGGGGAATACTGCCAGCAGTTACATCCTGCCTTGGTTGTGCAGGGGCATCCTCAGGGGACTCATCTCCCTGAGTAGCCTTTTTGGGTTTCT
>BJCO01018292.1:0-10532 GCA_018326465.1 Flaveria floridana
TGAAAATTTACCCATTTCACTTAAACTTTAGCTCTGATACCAACTTGTAAGGCCCCGTTCCCGGGCACCTTACGGTTGGTCATTCATCGCACATACAACATACATTTAAATAAAACATTGCAACGAAAACATTCAAAAGAGATATCTCATTTCATCATAAAAGCTTTTACAATGTATTACATCATTATCATTTACAAAATGGTCATAAACAGTGACCTCTAGTAAAGAAACATTAAAACTAAATTTAAAGAAGATTCCTTAAGTAATCCCGTTTATCGGGATCCTCAAGGAACACTTGCACTTGCATGCAACATATTGCGTTGCATGCATTATGAACAAAAGAATGCTATCCTAAAAGAGCTGAGTAGCCGCTTCGTGCCATCCCCAGCAACCCTACCTGCCAACTGGAAACACATAAAAGGTCAGTGTTGCTGAGTGAGTTCTAGTTTTATAATAAACATACTTTTCTTTCATTAAAACCCATTCTTTTCTTTCTCACGATCATACATCATACGTACACATAGATAATATCTTTATAATATCTTTATTATCTCTTTCGTTCATTCATTCATTCGTTGTACATCATTATCTTTCAGTTCTTATCTAGATCCTATCAGGCTTTACCCACTTCATGGCACGCAGCCACGATTACTGTGGTCGAATGACAAAGATCCTGTTTAATTCTTTATCACGACGTCTTCTAGATCCTGTCAGGCTTTACCCACTTCATGGCACGCAGCCATGATTACTGTGGTCGAATGACAAGGATCCCGTTTAGTTCTTTATCACGACATCTTCTAGATCCTGTCAGGCTTTACCCACTTCATGGCACGCAGACATGATTACTGTGCTTGAATGACAAGGATCCCGTTTCTTTCTTTATTCGTTACGACATTTCATTCGTGAACATACATCATACATATATACAGATAGTATTCATTATTATCTTCAACATTCATTCGTTCATTCCATCTTTACTTGCACATTGGATATCTTTTGTACCATTACCATATGCTATACCCCAATCAATCTTAGCTACTGGACCGAAGTCATTAAATGAACAGCAAGCGTATGCCACAGTACTAGAGGTAAGCAGTAGATGTACCATACGTATGGTCAATCATAAAAAAGGACCCTTTATCCTTATCCAATTAAGACTTCTTTTGTTCGTTCATTAGTGCATGCATTCATCATCATATTCCTCTTTCATTCATTCATTAGTGCATGCACTCATCATCATGTTCATCTTTCTTTATCTTCCACTTTACTTTACATAATACTTTGTTCATCCGTTATCATAATACGTAAAGTCATGGAAAGATATACATACATTATCATAAGGAACACACACATATCATTCATACATCATCATGCAACACGTCATACACATATATCATGTCATATGCATAAACATGCAACATCATTATCATGCCTAACATAACAACAAAGGCCTCAACAGTCCTATTCGGGTGACTGAGCATCCTTCAGTTGCATGGTCTCCATGCGACTGAACATTATGCGACTGGACTCCTATGCGGCTGGACTCTCGGTCATGCGAATGAACCTGTGCGACTGAGCGCATATGCGACTGGGCCCTCAGTCGATTGCCCTATCGTGCGACTGAACCTTCAGTCGTACGATTGAGTCTCAGTCGTGCGGATGAATCTCAGTCGTCCCTCAGTCGTGTGATTGGCCCTCCAGTCGCCTAGCGCTAACTGTGCAGCGACTGAAGTTCATCTCAAACTGCAGCCGCGACCCGCAGCCTTCAAACCCTCCTAAAATCATTCCAAACCCAAATTGACTCTCCTAACCCTTGGCGATCATACTAGGACATCATACAAGCTCATACAAGCCCAAAATCATACTTTTAACATACTACACATGATTACACCCAAGTGGGTCAAACATACACTTTTCAAAAACAGGTCAAAATGTGTTCCAGTCCCAAAATCGTTTGAAAACATGTAAATGAGGGGTCCTAGAACTCACACAAGCAAGAAGAAGATGAAGAGCTCCGTTTGGACTAGTTACTCGACAAGTTTCACGCCCGTATCACCACCTTTCTCTTTTTTTCTCTTCTTTCTCTCTTCTCTCCTTTTTGACTGAGTTTGCAAGTGTGGGGAGAGGGTAACAGCTGCCCTCTCCCTTAAATACCTCCCGTCCAGTCGCCCGAGCTCCAGTCGTGTGGGCACTTCAGTCGCCTGAGCTTCATGCGATTGGACCTTCAGTCGTACGATTATCATGCGTATGGAGCTCCAGTCGTGCGAGTCCATGTGTCTGAAGCTCGAAGCGCCTGTTTTCCATGCGTCTGGGCCTCCAGTCGCATGACACTTCAGAAAGAAATTTTTGGGTGTTACAGATGCAAAGAACACAAGTAAGTAAAGTGATAGAACATAAGACAAATATATATAAGGTTTTCAAGGATGATGTGTATTAATCTCAAATTCTCTTAAAAGAGTTACAATGCATAAGAAATAATTTACAAAACATTGAGATACTTTAGACTACACCCTACAACTAGCCATACTTGGAAAGCTAGTTGGAACAATGAAAGACAACAAAATTAATATAGAGTCAAAAGGCAGATTGCATTTTGACTAGTGACTATGACATGCCATAGCTCACATCCTAATGTAATACAAAAAGGATAAAAGTACATAAAGTAGAAAGTTATAGACAAAGACCTTAATGTACAGTTACAAAAGCATGGACCTTTTCATCAACTTATGCAAGTTGGTGAGTCTTCAGAGTTGCAGCGGAAAGTTAGTCAGCTTTTGTAAAAGTACATCAGAGAAAAAACAAGTTCTTCTAAGTCTTCAGAAGAAATCAGTCTTCACTTTATTTGGCTTCGGAATATTTTGTCTTTGATGCTTCGGAAGACTTCATCTTTGGCTTCGAAAGATTTGGTCTTTGGCTTCGGAAGACTTTATACTTAGAATATTTGTGTTGAGTATAAAGCTTCCGCAGGAACTTTTAGCTTCGAAAGATTTTATACTTAGCATAATTCTCATGCAAAGTATAAAACTTCTGTAGCAATTCTACTTGGTACTTGGTGCATGCATGCAGGAAGCCATTTGGTTGCTTTGGTTGCATCAGCCTCTATATAAACCTTACAGTGGTTATTAAGGTAAAAGTAAAAAGGTCCCTTGAAAAGAGATTAGACATGATGGTTCTCGAAGACCCTCAATTACTTGAAAATAAAGAGATCTCAATAACTTATATCATGTTTAGAATGTGTGGAATCGAAACAAAATCGACCTCAATCATAAATTGTATATAATAATGCTTGAAAAGATGAAAAAAAAGAGTATAAAGAAATTAGATTTGCCTATGAATAAAAATAACTGGCCAAAACGGAAAGTGGCCAATTGGCAGGGTTAAAAATCTCTAATTAAATAGAAAGTTATTAGATTTGTTGTTCATATACATGAAGTTGAAGAATATGTTGGATATAAGCTAGGTCTTTATGAGAAAGAGTTATGTGAGATAATACAAGAAATAAATAAAAATCGATGGCACAAGGAATTTTGTGAAGGCCTATAATTGATTATGAGAAAATATATTCTCAAGTGATGGATGTAATATTATTGCAACATTTTATTGGTTTGGTAATAATAAGAGAGAATTGATATGCTTTTAATGAATGTTGTGACTCACATGATAACGAGATTTACATGAAATCCATGAAGGATATAAATTTACAAATAATATAAAGAAAATCCTTGAGAAGAATATGATTGTTTATACAAATACATATATGGATATGTTATTATGATTATATATATACATTGATAACTTGTACATCACTGAAACTCCTCATGAGTTTTTATGATAGTTGAATTCATAAAAGATGATACATTACAGACTTTTGGTAAAACTAAATTTGGTTTTAAGTTACATATTAAACGTCTTAAGGACGTAATCCTTGTACATAAACAAAGGCATCTTGAAGAAATTGTACATGACGCTTGATGATTATGATGTAAGCTATAAAATGATATTAGAGATGCTAATAAATGATTAGCAATGAAATTTTTACCATATGATATAGAATTGATATGCTAAAGGAAAAAAATTTATATGTCAAAACTTCTCAAGTGTGCATAAACATACATAACTCATCAGGATGAAAAGAAGCTCATGGGGGTTTGTAAATGCTTAAACAATAAAGTTGAGAAATGTATAAAGTCAAGTCCAATGTGATATAATTGACTCATTGCTTACCTCAAAAAAAAGAGATGGATGCAATTGCTTCTTGTGTCTTTATTAAGAGATTAATATCATGTTTATAAATATTATAAGATATGTTGATATATTTGATCTCATGAAGAGATTCAAAATTCATATTATTAAGAACAAATTTGAAAGAAAAAATGATATTACATCTATGTATTAGTGAGCATATGGAGTAGTTTTATGCTTAACTTAATTTATATAAAAGAGATGTTAATTCATTATATATAATTCGATTATCAATATACTTTAACTAAAATAATAGTCATGGTGAATATGTATAATTTATTCAGCGAATATCTCTTATCACCTCTTATAGGAGGTATGAGATTATATATTATGTTAGCAATTAGTATATAATGTTATGGGTTAGTTTGTTTCTAGAAGCAGCTATCAAATTGGGTGAAACTAGTATTTGAATACCATTAACGTATAGAATATATGATATTGTACATTGCCTTAATGGTATTTCAAAACAAGTTTGGTTAGTCTTGTAGGATCGGGTGAAGGGTATGAACTTACAACACAACAACACAAAGAGGAGAGTGTGCAACAACACTTAATAATTCAAATGGGGAACTGGAGAAAATTAGTTTTGAGAACCAAGAAACACAAGTGTATATGAGACAGAACAAGAACAACACAAGTAATTGGTTTTCAAGGTTGATGAATATTGCTCTCTAGTTCCTTACAAATGTTTACAAAGGTCTACAAATAAGATACAAGGACTAGAAATACTTATACTACAACCTACAGCCAGCCATACTTTGAAGGCCATCTGGATACATGATCTAGACAACAAAATCAATGTAGAGTCAAAAGGCAGATTGCCTTTTGACTAGTGACTATGACATGCCATAGCTCACATCCTAATATATTATAAAAAGGATAAAGTACATAAAGTGGAAAGTTACAGACTCAAGACCTCAATGTACAGTTACCAAAAGCATGGACCTTTTCACCAACTCATGTAAAGTTAGTGTCTTATCATAGTTGCAGTGGAAAGGGGTCCAGCTTTAGGTATATGGTACATCAAATAAAGCATGAAGTCTTCGGAAGAAATCTGTCTTCAATAGTTGGCTTCGGAAGACTTTGTCTTTGAAGCTTCGGAAGACATCATCTTTGGCTTAGGAAGATATTGGTCTTGGCTTTGGAAGATTTCACACTTAGAAGAATTTCTAAGGCAGTGTGTGAAACTTTCGAAGCATTCCACGTCAGTATACTTGTGCATGCATGCAGGAGAGACTTTGGGTGTTTGGGTTGCATCAGCCTTACAAACAAACCTTACAAACTCCCCCTAGGCTGATGATACCAAAACACTTGAAGACGTCAGATGTTAACAGTCCTCATTATGATGATGACCATCCCTTTCTTCATAAGGTGATCAGGATCACTCAGACTCTCATAGTGTCTTCTCATGTCAAAGAGATCATGTAGAGGTAGATTGAACATATCCTGCCATGTGTAGATATGTGCAACACCTTGATCTCTTATGACATGCCGTCTTTCTGGATTTATAATGTATGTCCAAGACAAGATGGGTCTTCCTAATGCTAGAGGAGCTGCTGGAATTGGAGTTGGTGGAGCATCCTCTTGTTGCACATCCTCAGGATGTTCTGACTCATCCTAAGGTCTGGAGTTAGATGTTTCTTTCTTCTTTTTCTTTGACTTTGGTTTAGAAACCATCCTTTTTCACCTCTTTGAACTTTTTAACTAAGAAGACTGGCCTGCAGCAGCTGATTGATCTTCTTTGTCTTTCTCAGTTGGGTCTTCCTCTCTCACAGGTTCAGATTGAGAGGGGACAAATTCCTGCTATGGATCAGAAGTGGAAGCTTGCTGAGATTCAGCGGGAGATTCAGGTTGTGTTATCTTAAATGTTTCAACCTTAATCTCCACCTCCTGAGGGACCTGACTTGGTGGGGAGTGTAAGCCAGCAAGTTCACCTCTTTGAATCTTCTGCTTGATTACCCTGATGTGCTTATCCATGGTGGACAGAGACATAGGATCAAGTCTCCTTCTGGAGAATCCGTACAGCTTTAAGAAGCACATCATCTTCAGCTTATCAGCAGACTTTTTCAAGTTTTTATGGATGATGGCTTTTGACTTTACAGCCTCTTCCCTTAACTTTCTTTTGGTGATCTTTCTTTATTTGACTATATCAGGTTCAAGTTGTTTGAGGTACTCAAACTCAATGTAGTCAAAGGGTAAGGGAAGAAGTGTATTAGCCTGATAAAGGCCTGTGGCACTCAGGTAGTGTTAATTCTATCCTTCTCTTTGTCTACCTGAGGTTCTTGTGGAACCACATCCTCTTGTTCATGAGTTTCTTGAACTGGGGAGAGACTATGCACATGCTTATAGAGTCTTTTCTATCTTCTTTCTTCTTTGATTTTAAGAAGTAGCTCTGCATCCTCTTCCTCTTTTCTCTCTTTTGATAGTTCCATGTCAGCCAGTTCATTTAACTCATCTAAGTGGAGAGAAATGATATTATCAATATCATAGTTCCTGGTCTACAAGTAGTTGATCCTGACTGCCCTTAACTCATCATCCTGAGTATTTGGTCTGAGGGCAGCCCTGATAGCACTTTCCATGAGTCTTACAGACCCAGTAGAGGAACTTTCTCCCCTTAGCTTCCTTTTCCTCTCTCTCTCTCTCTCTCTCTCCTCCTCAATCTCCTCAGAAGTCAATTTTCTTTTTTCCTTTGTCACTCATAGACCATTGTGACTCAGGTTAGAGAGAGCTTTGGCCTTCATTTCTTGGTGTAGCTTCCAAGCTCTGGCCAGAGAGAGGTTGAGATACACCTTCACCAGCAGGTGTCTCATCAAGGATTGAACCTCTGCAACAGTTGATGGTGAGACAGGGCTCTCAGGTTCTACCACTAGGCCTTCAGTCAAGGTTTCCCCTTTGAAGCTAATCTTAGGGTTTGCCTTAACATCCAGTTGACCGATGATATTGTCTGATTGCCTTAGTCTTCTTCTAAGGTTGAACTCTGTAGTGTTCCTCTCTTGAACTCTTTGATGAATGAGAGTTCTTCTATCAGCATCATACCTCCACCAAATAATGTGATTTGAAGTTGGTGGGGATGACATAGCTCTTGGAATGCCTTTCTTAAAGAGACTCCTAATGAAAGAGTCTGTACTGTCCACATCAATGTGAACTTGAGAAACTTGCTGAGTATGCACAATTGTAAGTGAGGATGGTGAGTCCTCAATGTCCATACTCCTTGAAGAACTCCCAGGTTCTGTGACTGTAATGATTTTCTCCCCCTTTTTGGTAGTATCACCCTCTTGCATAGGTGAGCAAGGAGTTATGTCAATAACATTCACAGGTTCTTGTGTTCCTGGTTGAGCTCCCCTTAAAGGTCTCCCAGCTAGTTTTTCCTTAAGGTAAGATATCTCAAGTTGCTGATCATTGACCCTGTGTTACAAGGTAGTCACTTGAGATTCAAGATGACTAACCTTGGAGACTAGATAAGTGCATGTTTTTGATGGTTTTTGCACCTTTACTCTCGGATTCCCCTCATCTTCATCAGAAGAATCATTAGGGGATGAGAGAATTGGACCAAGGTCTTCTTCCTCATCACTAGCATGGTGTTCTTGGCTGCTGGATTTCCTCTGCTCAGTGATAGCTTCAGTTGAAGTGTCAATGAGCTGAGTTGTCATGGTTGAGGTTTGAATGATGTAATCACTTGCTGAAGTGAGAGCCTCTTCCATATGGATATCCTGAACAGGTTCAGAAGTATCCACCTCAGTGATAAGTGACTGATGTGGGCTAGACCTAGGTGACTCAGGAGCACTCATCTCTCTTTGAGGAGTGGAATAGTATGGAGACTCATGGTACTCACTGACACCTAAGTCTTCATCTGTATAGAAGTCAAGATTAGGAATGGGTTGGTTTAAGTCTAAAGGCTGGGGATGGTAGCTGTCCCCTAAAGGTTTTTCACTTGAGTGTTGAGACTCAGAGTAAAGGCTTAAGGCACTTGGGCTTATGAGCTCATCAGGCTGAGCATGAGGAACCTCAGAACTGATCTTAGAAGTAATGGGAGTAGTTTGCTCCTTAGGAGAAGTGTGAGCTCCAACATCCACTTTCTCCTGTATAGGTAAGTATATGGGGGCTTGCACAGACTCAATAGCCTGAGCAGGGGTTCGTTTGTGTTTTCTTTGGTAGGTGAGGGTGATTTGTGTTTGTTTTGGTGGTTGAGATGTAGAAGGTGTGGGTTCAGCACTAGCCTGTGTTGCTAGGTTGTCACCTTAAGGAATGAGCTCTAACATTTTTGGGACAAGGGCTATTTCTACCCCTGAGAAGCCAACAGTTGGCTTCTTCAAAATTTTAAAGATGTCGGGCTTCATCTGTCCCAATTTAAGAATATTGCCTATTTCCCTCAACTGTGAGCGCAATTCACAGTTAAGAATGTATTGAACATATCTAGGAAACATGTAATACTCTAAGGAGTCCAAGTTTGCAATCAGATTTGTATAAACAAATTAAGAGTACCTGAACTTGACTCCCTGAACCATTCCATGCACTATGAAGGAGAGATCTTTAGGAATCTGGTCCCACCCTCCATGCTTGTTGGACAAGTTATGGATAACCATATGAAGTAAGTATTTCCACTGAGGTGAGACCTTCCCTTTCCTGAAGGTCTTTACAGAGAAATCTCCCTCATAGCCCATTTGCTCAAAAGAATGATTAACAACTTCTTTTAGGAAGAACACCTCACCTTCTTCATCACCCAGCTGAAGATGATTGTTAATGATGGCCGGAGTGATGAAGATTGTTCTCCCCCGCACCGTGGCAAACAGTGTCTTCTCACCATCCATAATGACTTCTTGGTAGGTCTTCCAAAATTCAAGCAAATGATCCTCATATAGAGTAGGATCAATGGTAAGTGAGGTGAAGTAGTTTGACAAAGCCAAGAATTGGCACACCTCTGAGAAATGTGGATCTTTCTCAGAGTTTAACAGAGCAACCTGATTGTGTTGCCTGTCTAACTGCATAGAAAAATTTAGGTCATTTATTCTATTAAGGTTGGCCATGGTGAGAAAGCTTAAAGGTGAAGGAAAGATGAACGAGGGCCGTTTCAGAGAGAAATTTGGAATTTGAGTTTGGAGAAAAGATGAAGATGATAGAAGGAGTTGGGAACCGACTGGGTTTATATGTGAAAAGGATTTGAGACAAAGTTAATGAAAGATGATAAACTTTGAAATCCGGATGGCGGTCCCACCTCTGAAAAAGTAGTTTGCTTTTTGCTCAAAAAGTGGTTTTCTTGGAAATCGAAAAGCTTCCGAAGGTAAATTGTCTTTGGAAGTTTAAATAAAAAAGCTTCCGAAGCCAAAATGTCTTCGGAAGAATTTCCGAAGAGTTTTGACAAATTTGCTTCGGAAGAGAATTTAGACTTGGATGCTTTGTTCATCAGAACAAAGCTTACGAGAGTTAATTTCCTTCGGAAGAAAATGGTTCTTGAAATCATACAAGTGCCCAAGAGAGTTTTAAGCTTCGGAAGAGATTTCAGAAATTTCTTCCAAAGGCAAAATTTACTTAGGCAGTTATTTGTCTTGAAGGTATATTTTCTTCCGAAGATAAAATCATATCTTCCGAAGGATCAAGATTTGTCAAAAATCTAGGAAAAATCTTTAAAAAGTTTTTATACATAGAAAACATGAGCTTATGAAGGTGATAAACTAGACAACTTAGGACACACAGATTTAAGAAATAAAATGAATTAGTTTTAAGAAAAAGCTACTCAAAGTTAATCATCCCAATAGCTGATATAAGATACTTAAATCTCTGTTCATCAAAGGCTTTTGTAAACAGATCTGTATACTGTTCATTTGTGTTAACTTTAACTAGTTTAATTAATCCCTTTTCAAAGTTATCTCTAATTAAATGATACCTAATATTTATGTGTTTTGTCCTTGAGTGTTGTACAGGATTCTCTGTGATAGAGATAGCACTGTTGTTGTCTATGTGAACGAGAGACTCCTTGAAGTTGAAACCATAGTCAAGCATTTGATTCTGAATCCAAAGCACTTAAGCACAGCAGCTTGCAGCAGCAATGTATTCAGCTTCAGCAGTTGATGCAGAGACACAGGATTGTTTCTTGCATTGCCATGAGACAACCCTTCCACCAAGAACTGACATCCTCCAGACGTAGACTTTGTAGTCATATTGCAACCACCATAATCACTACCTGTATATGCATACAGATTGAAGTCAGAATTCTTGGGATACTAAAGACCAAGTGTTGAGGCACCTTTGAGGTATCTTAGAATTCTCTTAATAGTGATAAGGTGAGACATTTT
>BJCO01018328.1:6327-28072 GCA_018326465.1 Flaveria floridana
TATATTTATACACATATGAGCAAATGACTGTTTTAAATCGATGTTTTGCTGTGAATGACCAACTGTGAGGCTTCCCTGAGAAAGGTGGGCCTTACACTATCCTTCCACCAAAGAATTGACATCCCCCCGATATGGACTTTGCAGTCATGTTGCAACCACCATAGTCACTATCAGTATATGCATACAATTAAAGTCAGAATTCTTTGGATACTAAAGGCCAAGCTTAGGAGCACCTTTGAGACATCTAAGAATCCTTTTGACAGCAACTAGGTGTGACATCACGGGGTTACCTTAATATCTTGCACATATGCATGTAGCAAACATGATATAAGGCCTGTTGGCTGTAAGATACATGAGAGACCCTATCATAGCCCTGTAAAGATGTTCATCTACACACTCCCCCTCAATATCAGGTCCAAGGGAGTGATTTCTTGCTATGGGTGTCTTTGCAATCTTACATTCAGTCATGTTGAATCTTGTAAGTATGTCCTGCACATACTTTGACTGACTTATGAAGATGTCATTTTCAACTTGCTTCACTTGAATTCCTAGAAAGAAATTGAGTTCTCCCATGGAACTTATTTCAAATCTATTCTTCATCCACTTTTCAAAGTCTTTGCAGAGTTTTGGATCAGTTGAACCAAAGATAATGTCATCAACATATACTTGAACTAGACTCAATAATTCTATGTTCCTTTGATGAAGAGAGTTCCATCTATAGTACCCCTCCTGTAGCCATACTGACAGAGATACTGAGATAGCGTCTCATACCACTTTCTTGGAGCTTGGTGCATCCTATAAAGAGATTTATCAAGCTTGCATACATAATCAGGATGATCTAGGTCTGCAAAGCCAGGTGGTTGTTTGACATATACTTCTTCATCAATCACCCCATATAAAAATGCACACTTGACATCAAGTTGGTAGACCTTGAAGTCCTTGGATGCAGCAAACACTAGGAATATCCTAACAGCTTCAAGTCCTGCTACTGGAGCAAAAACATCAGTGTACTCAACTCCTTCTTCTTGTGTGTATCCTTGAACAACCACTCTTGCCTTGTTCTTGATGACAAGTCCTCTATCATCCTTCTTATACCTAAACACCCATTTGGTTCCTATGATAGTCTTCCCTTGTGGAAGAGGACATAGACTCCAAACCTTTTGCCTTTTGAATTGAAGCAACTCCTCTTTTATCGCTTCAATCCAACTTCCATCCTTCAAAGCTTCATCCACTTTTTTGGCTCTATCTGGGATAAGAAATAAGAGTATTGACAAACATTTTTGTCATGGGTTTGTCCTCTTGTTCTCACCCCCTTATCAACATCTCCAATGATGTTTGTGGTGAGGTGCGACTTGTGGATCCTAAGTTCAAGGATCACAGCAAGTTATTTAGACAGATCTAAATTTGAGAAGTTTAGATCTAGCAATGAAGTGTCTCCCACCATATCAACACACTTATCAAGAGAAGCTTGATCCAATAAGTATGTGACATGAGTGATTGTCAGCATCAAGAAATTCTTGATCACTGTTACCATTACCATTTCCTCCTATATTTGAAGTTCCTTCCATTGTGTTTTATGCATCTGAGCTGGAATTTTCAGGCACTTAAGATGTATCAGCTTGATTTGTCAATGTTGTGCTGATAGGAACTTTACACGCATGGTTAGTTACAACTGGAGCTGAAGTAGTAGCCTTGCTTGGTCTTCTCAGCTTAAATCTTGGATCAGAATCTTCTATTGAAGTACTACCTGTAGATCCTGAAACATCTTCATAAGATTTGTTAAAGCAGTTTATAACTAAATCAAGATCAAATAGGCAATCAGGACCAGAACCTTTTACACATGGTGTGTGCTCATTGAAGATCACATTGGCTGATTCTTCAATTACTCTAGTTTTGAGATTGTATACTCTATAAGCCTTAGCTTAGGAAGAGTATCCAATTAAGTGTCCATCATCTAATTTCTCAGCAAACTAGGCTACTTGATCTTTGGTATACAAGATGGTGCAGGGACATCCAAATGACCGAAAAAAACCAATGAAAGGTCTTCTTTTGTGCCATAGTTCATAAGGAGTCTTACCATGAGTCTTAACTACTAAAACTTTGTTCTATATATAACAGGCAGTATTGACTGCCTCTGCCCAGAAGGTGATAGGCACTTTAGAGTCAGACAACATGGTTCTTGCAGCCTCAATAAGTGTCATGTTTCTCCTCTCAGCAACATCGTTTTACTAAGGAGTCCTGGGAGGACTACGTTGTTTTGCAATACACTTTTCATAATAAAATATGTCAAGGATTTGGTTCTTGAATTCAGTTTCTTGATCACATCTTATGATCTTGACCTTGTGATCACTTTGATTCTCAATTTTCACAATGAAGTTCTTTAAGATCTTAGCAGTTTCATCCTTAGTTCTAAGGAAGAAAACTCATATGAATCTTGTAAAATCATCTGTGATCACCAAACAGTATGAGATCCATCCTAGACTCATTACACGGGTGGGGCCAAAGAGATCCTTGTGTAATAAGTGTAGAGGAGTAGTGATTGAGTTCTTTTCCTTTGGCTTGTGAGACACCAAGTGTTGTTTTCCTTTCAGATAAGCAACACAGTGATCATCACTTGTACACTCTTTCTTTAGCATTCCAGTTACCAAATCATTCTTAATTAACTTGTTTATGTTCTTAAAGTTCATGTGGCACATTATTTTATTCCAAAGGAAAGACTCATCACTATTTGCCTTAGACAGAAAACAAGAAACTTCTCCTGAAGGGGATGTTTCCAGCAAATCCATCTTGTACATGTTCCCTTTTGGAGATGCTCTAAGCAGAATATGCTCTTGAGTAATGACCACCTCGGGCTTGAGAACAATGCACTTATGCTCAGTAAAGAGCATGTTATGTCTCTGATCATAAAATTGGGATACACTCAATAAATTATACCCAAGCTCCTTAACATAGTTTACCTTCTCAATGCTGAGCTTACCATTTATGACCCTGCCCCTTCCTGTAATGTAACCACCAACATCTCCTCCAAAAGCAATTGGCCCTCCTTTAATTTTCTCAAAGTTCTGAAGCAAAGAGTCATTGCATGTCATGTGCCTGGAACAGCCACTATCAATGATCCATACATTTCTTTTGGTCTTTAGTTGTTCCTGGATAATAAAAGGAGAGTTAGTTACATTTGGAAACCTAAGGCTCATTGGTCTTGGGCTCTTCAAAATGAACTGAAGACAATGCAACATCAATTGATCCTATACTGAAACTATGGGGATCACTTGCTGTTGTAAGTGAAGAATTTTCAGTCACATAGTCTTCCTTTATCTTCCACACTATCTTTGGAAGATTAGACTTGACCTTTAATGCTTCGAAAGTTTTAACAACTTTGGAAGCTTTAGATGCTGACACTTTTGGAAGATCTTGCTTTCACTGTAGCAAGTTTCAGTGCTTCGGAAGCATTCATTTCTTCCGAGACCAAAATTTCTTCCGAAGGCAAATTTTCACTTGTCTTCATTTTCATTTTGGAGCTTTTAAAAGAAACACAGATTTCTTCCAAAGCTTTCTTCTTCTTGTTCTTCTTAGTAGTCTTCTTCCTTTTTATATTGATAGTACTCTTGGGGATTGTAGAAGCAATCCTTAGCAAGATAAGAAGTACTGCCACACATAATGCAATCCATGTGCTTCCTTCTAAGAGTCTTCTTATGAGGGGAAGACTGAGTTTGTTCACTTTCCATCTCCATCCCCATCTTTGCAGATGTTATGGCAGGGTTCCTAGGGTGATGCTTGCCATTGGAGGTGGATGGTTCATGCTGTGCAGCAGTGTTGCACAACTGATCAGTCTTCATTCCTTCACAAGGATGAGTTAAACATGTATTTGAACTCTTGGTATTAGAGTTCAAAGTTGTGTTCACAGTCTTTACCACTTCAAAACCTATAGAGATAAAAATCTATTTTTGCTTATAGTTGAAAGTGGCCTTGATTTCCTGAGCCTTCTTTGATCTCCTCTTTGCTACTCGGATCAAGTTCTTCCTCTTGGACTTAGTCATCCCTGACTTCTTCCCCTCCTCAGGTGAGTAGTGACCCTTGTTAGTATGTTCTTCTTCACTCTTCTCGGAACCATCTTTCACTACCTCCTCTTCATCCTCTTCACCACTAGGATCTATGGATGGGAGCTCATCTTAACTAGTTCCATACCTGGGAGATCTTACAGACAATAGAGTGTGTGGAGGAGCTATCTTACTAGATCCTAGTCCCTGTTTTTTCTGATAACACACTTTGGAATGCAGGGATGAGGATTTGATGTTCTTGAAGGTTTCTTTTTTAAGAACATGCTTCTCTTCCTTGGCTTTGCTGTTCACTAGCTCAGCCTGGCACTCAGTTAACTTAGTGATAAGATCTTTGATTTGAGTCCTGTAGTCGGTATGCTCATGTTTAAGAGTTGAAATGGTTTTCTTTTAAGTCTTCTATTTTTAACTTATACTCATTTTCAGCTCTTTTGAAATCAAATTTTAAGATGTTCAAGGACTCAAGATCAGATATCATCTCCAATACATTAGCTTCGTCTAGATCTGCCATCAGTGCTTGGTTTGGAGATACATCTTCTACCTGGAAGCTCCAATCAAAACCTCCTTCTTCAACAATAACTGCATCTTGCTGCTTTGGCTTCTCTGTGTGTGGAGCTCCCACAGTGTAGTTTGTCTTGGGTTGTGCTTGGCCACCATTTGTTCTGGGTGCCTTGCACTCCCTAACAAAGTGACCCATTTGGTTATAGTTGTAACACTTCACCTTGCTTTTATCTAGTCCAAACTTTCCATTGGATACATTGCTAGGAAACTTTCTCCCTATCTTCTTGTAGAACTTCTTGGCTCTGTGAGTGAGAAGAGCCACTTGCTAAACTATCTCCATATACTCCACGTCATCAAGATGGATACAATCCAAGGCTTCAAGGGTGAAGAGAAAGTTGCCTGTGCTTTCATTATGAGACACAAAGGCATGTGATGAGCTTGTCTCTTGGAATAGGCTTCCTTGGATGTAGCTCTCCCTAGGTGTCTCAGGGAAGGTGATGAAAGGGCCCTTGGGTGAGTTTTTAGGGTAAGAGATGAAATGGTGTTGTGGTTCTCTAAAATCCCTTTCAATCACATGAAGGGCAGAACTATGTTGATTACTGGAGTTGCCAGATGAATTTTGCATGTTCATCTCCATCTGTTAACCACTGGGTATGCCATACAAATCAGATAGAGTGAGGGTCTTAATATTTTCTGTCCTTTTAATGACCACATAATAGTGTGTCCATTGTTTAGGAAGAGAGGACATGAAGTTTCTCACAATATCCCTTTTCTCAAGTTTTACTCTAACATCAGCCAGAGTATCCACAATCTCAAAATACCGAAAGTATTGTTGAGTCATGGTTTCACCTATTTTGTAGATGAAATTCTCAAATTGCTACTTCGAAAGCTCCTTGTTTTCTTTGGCATTAGAAGAACCTTCTACATCAACTTCAGTGCATCCCAGAGCTGCTTAGCAGTTTTGCACTTCTTGAAGCCTCTGTATATGGCATTTGGAAGAGCAGTTTAAAGGGCAGTCATGGCTTTTTGATCTGTATCTATTCTTTTTCTATCTTCTTCAAAATAGTCAACCACCTCCTTTGGAATCATGCCACCTCCAGCAGTAGCTGAAGAGGTGAATGGAATGTAAGGTCCTTTAGTAACAGACTCCTACATCCAACTATCTTGTGACTTCATAAATCCTTCCATTCTTAGGCACCAAGTATCAAAATCATCGGGAGTGATCAGTGGGACTTTACCATGGTACCGGTTTCCATATTAGCCTAGGATGCTGCCATTTGAGATCTTATGTAAGGCCAAGATCCTGAAGACCAAAGCAATAAAAAGAAAACATTACTTAATTCTAAAAACAATGCAGCGAAATTAATGTCAAAAGCCATCCATTCATTAATAAAAACTGTTGATAAGCAATACACCTATAATTGTTAGCAGTTACAAAAAGATCTTTCAGTTGCATTACAAAACAATGATATCATTAAGCATGAATGGATGCCAGTCTTGCCCCGACGAGTAGCTTCCCTCGTGTGCCATCCTCAACAATAATCACCTGCCAATTGAAAATGCATAAAAGTCAGTGTTGCTAAGTGAGTTCTAGTTTTAAAAGTATTAAAATACCTTGTGTGTTTTATATACGAAAATTTACTTCTTGAATAAAATACATTACTTTCGTATGCGAGCACACATCATACGTACATCCGGATAATATTCATTATCATCATCATTAACTTTCTCATTCTTCCTTTCATTATTATCTTTCACTTTCTGTCGGACCAATGTGCAATACCCCGAACATTACGCAAAAAGCTGATGTTGGGCCTGAGGTCTATAAATAGCCCCAGAACATTGTGCACAAAACTGACCCAGTCATCTAGGGTATGCTACAATGGTCATGTCAATATCAGTGATTGACCCTGTGTACATCCTTTGGGTTAGCTAAACCATACACAGTTGAGCTTATGACAACATGGTCATGCACCTCCATTAAATTTGCTTGCAAGTCTTCTATTCGTTCATTATGTTCCACTTTTCATTAATATTAATCTTTCACACGGATAATAATAATACTTTACAATCATAAACACACCGTGACAGATGACAAAATAATATAATAATAGGGAACATAAGAACAACACAACATGAATAAAATAATCAAATAAAAGCATCAGGTCAAACCAAGATCAAAGCTTAAAATTCTGTTTTCACCAAAATTCCAGAAAATTTCTGAGTGTTTTAGGCGCATGGGAACTATACGGGCAAATGATCCTACACTTATGTGTTTTTGAGACTAACTCTTAGGCGCATGAACTGTTTAGCCGCATGGACCTACACTTAGGCGCCTAAGGAAAAAGTTGGGCGCATGGTACTGTTCAGGCGCATGAGTCGACACTTAGTATTTTCAGGAAATGTTTTGGGCGCATGGGCACTATTGGGGCGCATAGGCACTATTGGGGCTCATGAACCCCCCTTGAGATTTTATAAGGCAAATTTCCAGGCGCATGGGCCCTGTTTGGGCGCATGTCCTATACTTAGGAATTTCTAAGTTAAGTTTTTAGACGCGTAGGCCCTGTTTGAGCGCATGACCAACTGTTATGCATATTTCAGACTTATTTTCATCCCAATCAACACTCTAGCTTGTCCAGAACTTATACCTATCATTCTAAGTATTATCAACACATATATAACCATAAAACACAATCATACATACACAAATACATGCGGATACATATACAACAATTGTAAAATGTTTTAAATATGCATTTTCCGCCCCAAAGTGTATAAAGCACTTAAAAATCAGGGTCAAGAACTCACCTAAAGTAGTCTACAAGCTAAACTCCACCAAACTTGAAGTTACCAAGAGTTTAAACACCTAAAACAAACCACAACAAGCAACCAAACACATAGAACACATAAAAATCGGTTCTAAGGTCGAAAACCCCACAAAACCGACCCAAAAACACATAAATCACTTACCAATTTGTGAATTTTAGCCTTTTCCTCTTTCAAAACCGAGAGAAAAGCTTCACTTCTTCTTCTTCTCTTTTTCAGTCGATTGATAGATGTAGAAAAGCAGGCACGACCATACCCCTTTTTAACATAAAATATTAAGTTTTGTCCTTTTTACACTTTGACCCCCTCCATTTTAGCTCCTTTTCCTTTCTTTCAAGATACTTTCATTTTCTTTTCTCTCTGCTTTTCTTTACTTTAATTTGTCTAGAATTTCAGGTGTTACAAGTCTACCCCCTTAAGGAGGTTTCGTCCCCGAAACTTGTCACTCTTTGAACAATTATGGGTAATATTCTCTCATTTCTTCCTCAGTCTCCCGCGTAGACTTAGAACCCTTTTGGTGTTTCCGCTACACACGCACAAGCGGAACCACTTTATTCCGCTACCTCTTCTCTTTTTGGTCGATGATTGGCACTGGTTGCTTATAATTAAGCCGTTCGTCCACCTCGATATCCTCCAGTGGTACAACTATGTCTTTATCGGCTAGGCACTTCCTCAGATGAGATACATGGAACGTTGGATGAATTCCACTTAACTCATCAGGCAATTCTACTGCATAGGCCACCTCTCCTACTCGTGCGATGATTCGAAAAGGCCCTATGTATCTTGGACTTAGTTTACCTCGCTTTCTGAATTGAGTAACACCCTTCCAAGGTGAGACTTTCAACATAACTCTATCACCCACGTTGAACTCGATCGGTCTACGCCTTTTGTCAGCTTACGACTTTTGTCTATCTTTCGCCGCCTTCATAAAGGCTTTGATCTTTTCTAACTTTTCAGTCGTAGCCTCGATCACCTTGATACTTCCCAACTCTTTTTGCCCAATGTCTCCCCAACATACAGGCGTCCTACACATTCTATCGTATAGCATCTCGTATGGTGGCATGCCAATGCTGGCATGATAACTGTTGTTGTATGAGAATTCTGCTAACGGTAGTTGATCATCCCAACTTCCTAAAAATCAATGACATATGCACAAAGCATATCTTCTAGCATCTAGATGGTCCTTTCCGACTGACTATCTATCTGAGGATGATAAGCCGTGCTAGTGTGTAGTCTTGTCCCAATCGCATCATGGAATCTTTTCCAAAACTTTGATGTGAACCAGGTGTCACGGTCCGACACGATAGACACCGGCACACCATGACGAGCTATAATTTATTTAATGAATAGATCCGATAGTTTCTCGGATGAATACATCTCACGGATCGATGGGAAGTGAGCAATATTTGTCAGACAATCAACTATCACCCGAATGGTATCGTACCCCCTAGTCGTATGAGGTAGCTTCGTTATGAAGTCCATGGTGATGTGCTCCCACTTCCATTTAGGTATATCCAATGATTGAATCTTTCTGTATGGCTTCTGGTGCACTGCCTTCACTTGCAAGCAAGTAAGGCACTTACTCACATACTCCACTACATCACGCTTCATACTCGACCACTAGTAATCTTTCTTCATGTCTTGATACATCTTGGTAGCAGCAGGAATGGAGTATCAAGTCTTATGAGCCTCATCCATAATCCATCCCCGTAGGTCTCTATAATGAGGGATCCACATCCGTCTATTTCGGGTTCTAATACCAAGAGTGTTCTCACCTAATTTTGTGACTAAACCCTTCATTTGTTTGGAATTAATTCGATCCTATTTAAGCACTTCATCCTGAAAATCCTTGACTTGTTTCATCACATCAGTGGTCATAACCAACTGATAAGACTTCACCTGAATTGGCTCGGGTCTCTCCTTTTGGCTAAGGGCATCGACCATAATGTTGGCCCTACCCAGATGATAATGGATCTCACAGCTATAATCTTTGATAAGCTCTAACAACCTCCTCTGACTCATGTTGAGATCCTTTTGCTCAAAGAAACACTTTAAGCTCTTGTAGTCCGTGAAGATGGTGCACTTCATCCCGTAAAAGTAGTGCCTCCAAATCTTCAATGAAAAGACCAAAGCCACTAGCTCCATATCATGTGTGGGATAATTGACTTCGTGGGTTTTCAGCTATCGGGACGCGTAGGCTATTACCCTTCCACGTTGCATCAACACGCAACCCAGTCCCTAGTAAGAAGCATCCGAATATACCACTAAGTCTTCACTTTCTTCGGGTAATGTCAAGACAAGAGCTTGAGTTAATCTTGCCTTTAACTCCTCAAAAGCATCCTCCTGTTCCCGACCCCACACAAACTTCACGTCCTTAGGAGTCTATTTAGTCAAAGGTGAGGCTTTGGAAAAGTGTTGAATAAATCTTCTGTACTAGCCCGCCAATCCCAAGAAACTTCGAATCTCAGATGGTGTCTTTGGAGACTTCCATTGCATCACTGCCTCAACCTTCACCGGGTCTACCATAATTCCCTCAGAATTCACCACGTGACCCAAAAATGAACTTCGCGCAACCAAAAAACACACTTAGAGAATTTAGCATATAACTTCTCCCTTCTAAATGTCTCTAATACTTTACGTATATGACCGACATGTTCTTACTCATTTTTCGAGTAAATCAGGATATCGTCAATATATACAATCGTAGATTTATCTAACATTGGCCGACACACTCAGTTTATCAAATCCATAAAGGTAGTTGGCGCGTTGGTTAGACCAAAAGACATAACGAGAAACTCGTAGTGTCCATAACGCGTACAAAAAGCTGTCTTAGGAATATCTTGCTCCTTTACCTTCAACTGATGGTAGCCAGATCAGAGATCTACCCTTGAGAACCAACTGGCACCTTGGAGCTGATCAAACAAGTTGTCAATCCTCGATAGCGGATATCGGTTCTTCACCGTTAACTTGTTTAACTCCCGGTAGTTTATGCGCATCCTCATACTACCGTCTTTCTTCTTAACAAATAAGACCGGAGCACCCCAATGAGAGATGCTCAGTCAGATGAACCCTTTATCCATCAACTCTTGTAGTTGAACCATTAGTTCCTTTATCTTGGTCGGAGCTAATCGATATGGTGCCTTGGCAACGGGTTGAGCACCGGGTATCAGATCAATATGAAACTCAATCTCACGATCCAGTGGCAACTGGTACATCAGACAATTGCGGTACCGATGCGTCCACATCCTTTACGTAAGCTAGGTAGGCATTACATCTGCATCTCATGCACTTCTCTACCACCGCCATCGAAATCGTCTTAGGAACCATAGTGATGCGATCACCATAAATCGTCACTGAAATTCCATCGGGGGCAACTAATCGAATCATCTTCTTACGACACACGAGTTTTGCCTCATAGGCTGCTAACCAGTCCATCCCTAGTACTACATCGAATCTACCTAGGGGCATCACATATAATTTAGTAGAAAATCTATGGCCTTCTAGTTCTATGTCACAGTCTTCTATCATATTAGGAATTCTAGTAGACTTACCAATAGCAGTTTCTACATCAAAAGGTTCATCAATACTTCTACTACTAATAGGCAACTTAGCACAGAAAGCAGTAGAAATAAAACTCCTACTAGCACCATAATCAAATAATACAGAGACGTAAGTTTGGTTTACTAGAAACATACCTGACACGACATCAGGGTCCACCCTGACCTCCTCCCGGGTCATCATGAATGCTCTAGCAGTTGCCCTGTGCCCCTTATTCTCTGTCCTCTTCTTTAACCCTGAACTCTCATCCCTTAGCTTCTTGCAATCCCTACTCACGTGTTCCTCTTCATCACAGTTATAACACCTTAACACCCTACAATCCCTGGTAATGTGACCGGGCTTCCCACACTTGAAGCATATATTTAATCCTAATCTACACTCACCAGTATGCTCCTTCCCACACTTATCGCACCTTTTTACCCCTGAACCTACTGAAATCACTCATCCATCATCCACCCTTGGCTTCTTGTTGTTTGGGGTGAAACCACCATGCCCAAACCATTTCTCCCTCCAGTTCTTATCACCACCAACAATCTTCTTCACCTTTACCACCTCCACTTCCCTTTAATCATACAACCTCACAGCTAAATCCACTGCCAACTTAAAAGTACTTGGTTGGGCAATAATCAAGTTCTGCGGATGTCGGTTGGTAGCCCCTGAATGTATCGCTTGATCTTCCTTGAAACCGACGTAACTTGATCCGGCACCAGCCTTGCCATATCGTTAAACTTGGTAGTGTATTACTGGTGGGTCATGGTTCCCGCGTCCAGCTGTAAGAACTCCCTTTTGATCTTGTGAAGTTCTCAGTGAGGCCAGAATTCCTCAATCACCAATTTCTTCAGCTCTCCCCATCTCATTCTTCCAATAGCCTGATTGCCCTCCGCTTAGACAAGGTTGTCCCACCAACATAATGTCGAGTCAATAAACAAGTGAGTGGCGAACATCACTTTCTGGTCCTCGTGACACTCACTAATCTCTAACATCGCTTCCATCTCCCCTACCCAGCCGTGGGCAACTATAGCATTGCCATTGCCATCGAACATTGGGGGCTTGCACCTTTGTAATGCCCCGTAGTTACAGCCCCGTGCAGTTTCCTACACAACTTCTTCCTCCTCCTCACTTGAGACAACCGTCACAGTCTCTGGTTGTTCTCTTTCTCCTCTCTTAGTGGTCTTCCTCTTTTCCTTCCTTTCATCCTCCCGCACAGCCTTAATCACTTCAGTCACCATAGAAGACAGAATTCTCTGCATAACTTGACGAACCTCCTCGACTACTGGCTCTTTCACCAAGGCCCTCAAGTTCGCACTCTCATCACCACCTTCCTAGTGATAGATCTCGGGCTCTTCACGTGTCATTTCGGCAGTCCTAGCCTATTCCTCTTAGCACGCGGTTCAGCACCACATTCACCACGTACTCCACCCCTAGAATCTTTAGACGATCTACCTCTAGCCATCCTCTAATCACTATAACATTCAAACACTAACACAGTTATTCAAGGTAATAGCTTAGTTTATGTTAAGCATATTAAGTCCCTAATTACAGTGGCCAGTTGTGATTAGCCTCTTACTTTACTCTTCACACCCCAAGCATTTCCTATCCTAACTATATCAGTATCTAAATCTACTAAGAGCACATAATTCAAATAGCAAACACACATAATTCCGGTTATCATTAAGAAAAGAATTATCTGATGGCACGTAGCTACTCAGGCTGGCATCCCTTTCCTTTAGTCCCATTATCAGTTTAAGATTAGGTTTTTGAAAATATTTTACCCAATTCACTTAAACTTTAGCTCTGATATGTCACACCCTGAAAATCACAGCGGAATGTCACGTGACGTGATGATAACGGAAGTCGGAACTAATCCAACAATTATAGTCAAACGTGATTGATTTAACAGTTAATTAGAAAAGAACCTTTCATTAGGCGTTTTTCAAACATAACATGGTGATAAACGATTTATTACACAACCACATTGTTCAGTCATCATTCACATCACATTATTTGGTTATCACTACATGAACCATCTGACACGATTGACCCTCCAAAGACATATTCCAGAATTCCATAAAACAAGTTACCTACAGCCCTGAAAAGCATGAAAAGTAACTGTCAACATAATGTTGGTGAGTAGTCGGGGTTTTTAGTCTTAAAAACAGTTTAATCATTTGAAAGGATATGATGTACGCGATATAATATACTCAATATAAACTAGCTAGGTACTATGCTTAATTTAGGTCATAAGTCCATAATCAAACCAAGAAACACGTCATTGCCCCACAACAGTCCAAACATATAAACTCCCCCACTACAACTGACCAGAGCGATTGGTCGTGAGACCGGGCCCTTCAAACCCGATAGATCTACCAATATAGTCTATGGCCTCCACAAGGTTAATGATTATGGAGGGATTTAGGGACGCAACATTATACACTTATAATGTTGACCCAACTTATACCATCGTAACATATATTAAATCTATTTTTATTCATCATACAAAGTTTATCATGCTTTTCCCCCAAAATAATTTTAAATAAAACAGTATTTAAAATGGGACCAAAAACTCACCTTGAGTGCGATCAGGAAAAGCCAATATGTTAATCTCTGAACAGAAAAACCCTAAGTATATATATTTTCATCCAACAAGGTAATTCCTGCTAAATGATAATGATGTTCACCCGACTTATATAATATTAAAGAGTCTTGGTCAAATCTCTCGTAAAGCTTTATTTTAAAAATGTATGTGATTTATAATATGTTGGCTTAAGCTAACCCTAATGCGTTGATATCCAATACCTATCATAAATCTTATGCTTAATCTTACGTTTATTTATTTTAATGTCACGAATCTAAATTTTTCTAAAATATATTTATGTTAGTTTGATACGGTTTTACTTATAGTTTTTGTAACCAATAATTTGTAAAAATGGAGAATTTATACAAAACTTCCTTTATATATTATTTTATAAGTATATTGATAAAATTGTGGTTATTTGTTTAATTTATAGAAACATATATGGTTTTTGGTGAAAATATGTAAATTTTAAATATTTTAGATTGGAGGTTTGTTTTAAGATGTATATATATTTGTATAGAATTTTACATCATTTATTCATCGTTATTTCTAAAATGGTATATATATATATATAATATATACATATATATATATATTGTTTTTGTTTTAGTCTTGTGTTGGTCAAATCTTGATGTCCTAATGTTAACTTAGTCAAGTTTCATAACATCCCGTTAGTATGGTTCATTCTATAATTCTAGTCCTCGATTTATTGTTTTATCAAAACCTTTTTTTATTTAATTGCAATATAATTATATGTTCAAGTATCCATCTTCTTCCTTTTATCTATTTATCTTCTATCTTGATTACTACTTTTATTTTTAGCTTAGTAGTATTATCCAACATTCAACTTAGTTATGTTTCTATGTTATCAAGTCCCAAAATAATCATCCAAACATTCCTTACTAACAAGTGTTCTTAAGATGTCATAAGCCACTAAGTCTCCTAATCAGACATACATACATAATCGATACGTACATACATCCAAGTATATTCTTACAATCCTAACTCAAATCCATACATGATTCTATCAACTAACACTCTTACAAATCCCAAATTTTCAGATTTCTGAAACCATTTCAAAACCCATTTTATTCAAAAATCATCCATTTTTATGAAACTCATAAGTGGGTGAACAAGATTTATCAAGATCTTTCATCTTGACTAACATGCATGAACAATCAACATAAACTTATTTCAATACCTTGAGTAACTAGATATTGTGAACACCCAAATGCAAGAATGAGAGTGATAGTTTTGGGTTCTTAGAGATAAATGTAGTTTAGTGGTGATGATGATGATAGTTACGAGTGGTGGTAATGGTTGCTATAGTGGTGGTGGTCACGGTTTTGAGAGATAGAAGAAAGGAAGGGGGTGCTGATGGTCACGGTGGTGGTGTGGCTGGATGGTGATGGTCGCAAGGTTGGTGGGGTGGCGACGGTTATGGTTGCGGTGGTTGGTGGTGGTGATTGTGGTGGCGACGGCAGGTGGTGCAGGCGGCGGTGGATGGTGCCGGTGGTGGTGGCTGGCCGATGGGGTGGTGGTGATCGATGGTGTGGTGGTGGTGTGTGGGAGTGGAAGGGTTGAGTGGAAATGAAAGGCTTTGAGGTGTGTTAGTGGTTTATAGGGATGGTGATGGGTTATATGTCTTTCATGCATAATCACAAATCTACTTATTGATTTTGTTAGTTTATTATTATTATTTACTAATTATTACAAGTATTATTATTCTTATATATATATTTTCTTGCAAGAGATAATATTTATAACTAGGGATAATGGTTCATAGAGTGTAACGTTCATTTAAACCGGCTTATGTTTTTCCTAATCAATCAAATATAATAATAATCTTGGTTGATCATGTGTTTATTTATTAAAACAGGGTAC
The DNA here is from genome assembly GCA_018326465.1 of Flaveria floridana. Taxonomy (NCBI): domain Eukaryota; kingdom Viridiplantae; phylum Streptophyta; class Magnoliopsida; order Asterales; family Asteraceae; genus Flaveria; species Flaveria floridana. Next base: position 21,727 of record BJCO01018328.1, read on the forward strand.
GAGTGTTGACCTGATTTGACTGGGTGTCACAGTCTCCCCTCGTTTAGAAAATTTCATCCTGAAATTTACGTTGTTGAGTCCGGGTTAGGTATGGATTCGAACAGATGAGGGTACTTTAGTTGCATTTGATCTTGGCGTTCCCAAGTATATTCTGGTCCTTTTCTTTAGTTCCATCATACTTTGACTAACTTGATTTGGCTCCTTCTGAGCTTTTGGATTTTCCAATTCAAAACTTCTATTGGTTCCTCGACAAAGTGAAGTTTGTCGTCTATACAAACTTCGTCTGATGGAATAATCAGGGATTCATCCGTCATGCATTTCCTTAGGTTAGACACGTGAAATACGTCGTGTATATTTCCGAGTTCCCTTGGTAATTTGAGTTTGTATGCGACCTTTCCAATTCGTTCTAGGATTTAAAATGGTCCTACGAATCGAGGGCTAAGCTTCCCTCTCCTGCCAAATCTCACAATACCCTTCCACGGAGAAAGTTTTAGAAATACTCTATCACCGACCGAGAATTCTAATGGTTTTCTTCAGTTATCTGCGTAACTCTTTTGTCAGCTGTTGGAGATTTTGAGTCTCTTTTTAATTTGTATGATCTTTTCTGTCATCTCCTAGATAATCTCTGGTCCTGTTAATTGTCTTTCATCAATATCCGCCCAACATAGAGGTGAATGACATTTTCTCCCATACAGTGCTTCAAACGGTGCAGTTTTTATGCTAGTGTGATAGCTATTGTTGTATGAAAACTCAGCTAATGGCAGATGAGTATCCTAATTTCCTCCGAAGTTGATCACACATGCTCTTAGTAAATCCTCCAGAGTTTGAATAGTTCTTTCACTCAGACCGTCCGTTTATGGGTGATATGCCGTGCTCATGTCCAGTCAAGTACCCATGGCTTCATGTAGGGTTTGCCAGAATCTTGAGGTAAATCGACTATCTCTGTCAGATATGATCGATATTGGCACTTCATGTCGAAACACCACTTCCTTGATATATAATTCTGCCAATTTATTCATGCTATAAGTTTCTTTCATAGGTAAGAAGTGTGCAGATTTTGTCAGGCGATCGACGATTACCCAAATCGCATCATAACCACTCGACGTCCTAGGCAATTTTTTTATAAAGTCCATGGAAATACATTCCCATTTCCACTTTGGAATCTCAGGTTGTTGTAGAAGTCCGGATGGTCTCTGATATTCTGCCTTCACCTTGGAGCAGGCCATACACTTGTTTACACACGAAGCTATGTCTCCTTTCATATTAGGCCACCAGTAAAATTCCTTTACGTCATGATACATTTTGTCTGCCCCTAGGTGGATTGAGTATCTTGATTTATGAGCTTCTTTGAGTATTACCTTGCGTAAATCTCTGTACTTCGGAACCCATACTCGTTTCGCAAAACATCTTACCTTGTCGGAATCGGGTGTTAATTCCTTGATCATTCCTCGGAAACCTTCACTTTCCAAATTCTCATCTTTTAATGCTTCAGGTTGAACATCATGAATTTGATCAATAAGGTTTGGACGTATGGTTAATTCCAACGCTCGTACTCGAAGAGGTTTCTCTCTTTCTTTCCTACTAAGTGCATCTGCCACAACGTTTGCCTTGCCTAGGTTATAACGAATATCACAATTGTAGTCATTTAGTAATTCCACCCATTGGCGTTGTCTCATATTTAAATCCTTCTGATTAAAAATATGTTGTAGACTTTTTTGGTTAGTGTATATGATGCATTTAGTTCCATAAAGATAATGTCCCCAAATTTTAAGAGCGAAAACCACCGCTCCTAATTCCAGATCATGGGTAGTGTAATTCTTTTCATGAACCTTTAATTGTCTTGATGCATAAGCAATGACTTTATTGTTTTGCATCAATACACACCCAAGACCTAATATGGAGGCAACACATTACACTATGAATCATTCTGTTCCATCGGGTAGAGACAGTATGGGCGCACTATATAACTTTTGTTTCAGTAATTGGAAGGCTTTTTCCTGTTCCTCTCTCCATTCGTACTTCCTATCCTTGCGGGTTAATAGGGTCAACGGTTGAGCTATCTTAGAGAAATGTTCTATAAATCTCCGATAATAACCGGCTAACCCTAAAAATTGTCGTACTTTTGTTGGAGATTTGGGGGCTTCCCAGCTTCTAATTGCCTCAATCTTTGCTGGATCCACATGGATGCCCTTTTTGTTAATAACGTGACCGAGAAATCGAACTTCTCAAAGCCAAAATTCACACTTGGAGAATTTTGCGTATAGCTTCTCCTTCTTTAGAACGTTCAAAATTAATCTGAGATGTTGCTCGTGTTCATCCTTGGACTGTGAATATATCAAGATGTCGTCGATAAATACAATCACAAATTTGTCCAAGTAGGGTTTACAAACTCTATTCAAGAGATCCATGAATATAGCGGGTGCGTTCGTTAACCCAAACGGCATTACTAAGAACTCGTAATGATGGTAACGTGTTCTAAAAGCTGTCTTTGGAACGTCCTCTTCTGCTATCAGTAGCTGATGATATCAAGATCATAGATCAATCTTTGAATAGTAACTGGACCCTTGGAGCTGGTCAAATAAGTCGTTGATTTTGGGTAATGGGTACAGAGTTTTAATAGTGAACATATTTAACTCCCGGTAATCGATACACATTCTGAAAGATCCGTCTTTCTTTTTGACGAATAGAACCGGTGCTCCCCAAGGAGAGAAACTTGGTTGGATGAACCCTTTGTCTAATAACTCTTGCAGTTGTTTGGACCATTCTTGCATCTTCTAGGGTGCGAGTCGATACAGTGATCGAGCTACAGGCGCGACTCTAGGTACCAAATCAATTTGAAATTTGATCTGTCTTTGTGGAGGTAATCCCGGCAGGTCTTCGGGAAATACTTTCGGGTATTCCCATACAACGGGAATGTCCTCAAGCCTTTGTTCTCCATCCTTAGTATCAAGGGCTTTTACCAAGAATGTGGGATATCCTTCGCTTAGGTATTCGTAAGCCTTCATGACACTAATAATCTTAAATGGAGGTTTTCCTTTTTCTCCTTGTACGATTAGAAATTCTCCGCTAGGAATTGGCAAGCGAATAATTTTCTCAAAACACACTATTTCAGCATGGTTTCGAGAGAGCCAATCCATCCCGATGACAATGTCGAAGCTTCCAAGATTGACAGGTAGCAGGTTGATGTTAAAAATATGTTTGTTAAGTTGTAAGGTGCAATTTTTGATTACTTCACTAGATTCAATTTTCTTCCCGTTAGCTAACTCAATAATATATTTCTTATTTAGCTTACAGGATTTAGTTCCAACGATGGTTCGAATTCTTTCGATACGAAGCTTAAATCGGCGCCAGTGTCAAACAAAATGGAGGAATAATGATTATTAACAAGAAACGAATCGTTAACTACTAACGATTCCTGACGCGACTCCTTAGCATTCATTTCAAATGCTCTCCCCCTAGCCTTAGACCCATTCAGCTTCGGGCAATCCTTCCTGAAGTGTCCTCTTATACCACATTCATAACAGGCACGATCGTTCCTTGCTACATTCTCACTGGATCTCGTTCGACAATTTTGACTCAGATGTCCAAACTTATGACACTGAGTGCAAACTCTACATTCACCATTGTGGAAGTACCCGCACTTGCCACATTTCCCTCTAGAATCTCTTGCCTTGTTATTGCTTGAAGTCGCAACGTAGACTCGTTCTGCTCCTGGGTTGAAGCCTTTCTTGTTGTTTACTTGCCCCTTGAAATTCCCAAACCATTTTCTCTTCCCATCAAATGATCCTCCACCTACCTTAACCATTCGCCTTTCTGCTCCTATGGTATTTTTTCCACGATCATTTTTCTTGGTTAAGGTTCCATTACGTATCACATCGTTGGTTAGGGAGTGTGCGATGGAAATAGCACTTTGGATCATAGCTGGTTTAGATGCCGTAACGTTGCTTCTTATCTGAGGCGCCAATTCCCATATATATCTCTCAATCCGAACATATTCTGGCGTAACCATCTGAGGCACTAGTCTGGCTAGATCATTAAATCTAGACGTATAAGCTTGAATCTCAGCACCTTCCATCGTGTGGTTCCAGAATTCGGTTTTGATTTTATGAAGTTCATTGCGAGGGTAGTATTCTTTAAGCAACATTTCTTTCAATTGTTCCCAGGTGAGTTCATATGCGTTTGAATCACCTAACAGTTGGCGTTGGGAATTCTACCATGACAATGCTGCATTTTGAAAGGAACAAGTGACATAATTGACCTTCTGTTTGTTAGAACAATTTCTTATTGCTATCACTGTCTCCATTCTTTCAATCCATCAGATTATGTCCAATGGTCCTTCAGCACCTGTGAAAACTCTTGGATTACATCCCTGAAAAGTTTTATATGAACATCCTTGTGGTTGTCCACCTGATAAACTGCCTAGGTTTCCGTTTGTACCGGATCCGTTGTTTGCACCAATACCAGAACCTAGGTTTGAGCTGTTTCCTGCTCCATTTCCGAGGCCGTTGCCTGGAGTTTCTTGCCTTCTTCCCTGACCGGCTGCTATGTTAGCATCGTGTTGTACTAAAGTTGTTTTGACATGTTGAGCTATTAATTGGGCCAGTTCTTCAGTGGTAGTTGGCAAGTTGACGTTTCCGCTTGAGGATGTATTTCGTGTTCTAGGTGGCATGGCTTAATTCTGTTCCGAAGGTAGGAAAAAGGGGTTTTAGATGTCGTAGGTTGTTCATGTGACAATACGTTCAATAGTCTTTATGGTTAATTATATAATATATATATATACACAAGATATCTTTCATTCCCGAAAGAAGTTATCATAAAAGCATTTAAAAGTAACAAACCGTTGATCATACATCAATTATCATCCAAACATAAAACCACATGTTCCAAATGATCATTAGTTAATTGTCTACATCAATCATCTAGTTTATCTTGATCAAAATATTCAAGCACGCCGGCTTGTATCACATACTTAGCCTAGAAATGAAGCTCCACTACCAACATGCATTAGGTATGAGATCAGCATCAGACATAGTGTCGCCACTGCCATAGAGGTCTCCGCTCATTCTCCCATTAGGATCATGTACTGCTGAGCTGTCACTAATGCTGACTCAGTGGTGCTTACCTTCTGTTCAGCTAGCGTTAATCGGTTTTTAGTCTCCGATAGACAAGCCTTCAAGTCTGATAGACGGAAATGCATCTGGCTCAGGGCACTATCATCTAACAGCTTCTCTTCCTCCATCATCATCATCCTTTCCTCAAAAGCTTGACTCACTTCAGCTTGTACTTGCACCTTCTTCTTAGTCTCCATTAATTCATTTTCATGTCATACATCCCGTGCTATCAAAGTGGCCATCACCCGCTCAATGGGTTCATTACCCATGGCAATCCCATGCGATGTAAGGCCCCGTTCCCGGGACGCTTACAACTGGTCATCATCACTCTTAAAACATATCATTATCATGCCCAACATAACTTCTATGATCCCCATGGTCATCTTACGTGTACCTACGGGAACTTCCATGTCAAAACTTACATCTGCACTTTCCCTTGAAAGTCAGTACTTTAACTATGTTCTTCCTCGGGTACAACAGCCCTATTTGGGCGAATGGGCACCCCTCAGTCGCACGGCCTTCATGCGACTAAACATCATGCGATTGAACCTATGCGGATGAACACCTATGCGAATGAACACCCAATCGTGCGAATGGACTCTCAATCGTGCGAATGAGTACTATGTGAATGGACCTCATGCGAATGGACCTCATGCGAATGAGCACCTAAGTGACTGAGCTCTCAGTCGCATGACTCCCCATGCGACTGGACCCCCAGTCGTGTGACTGAACCTCAATCGTGCGACTGAACCCCAATCGCCCTCCAGTCGGTCGCCCAGCCCTAACTGGTGCAGAATGCAGTCATCCCGAACCCAATCTGCCACTTTCGACCTCCAAGCTTATCCAAACCCATTCTAAGCCCAAATCAACCATCCTAAACATTAGGAATGCATACTATATCACCAATTAAGCACACACAAGTCGAAGAACATACTCCAAACGCACCACTCGCAATCACACCTAAATGGGTCAAACACACACACATACAAAAATGGGTTTACTATGTGTTCCAGGCCAAATCAGTTGAAAACCATTAAAAGAGGGGTCCTAGAACTCACATAAACGACCACAATAAGAAGAGCTTCGATTTGACTCGCTTCTCAACCGTTTTGCTCAGTCGAACCAACCCTCCACTCTTATTCTCCTTCTCTTCCAAGTTTTCTCATGTTTTGGCAAGTTTGGTCCCCCGACTTTAGACTTTATTTCTTTTTCTTCTTTCGTCGGCTTCAAAGAAA
>BJCO01018479.1:0-12343 GCA_018326465.1 Flaveria floridana
AAGCAGTCGAAGCAGCCTCCGCCCAAAATGACTTTGGCAATTTGGAATTAGAAAGCATACACCGGACCTTTTCCATAATGGTGCGATTCATCCTTTCGGCTACACCATTTTGTTGAGGTGTATAGACCACCGTGCGATGTCGAGTGATGCCTTCCTTTCGGCAATAGACATTAAACTCTTCTGAGCAAAACTCAAGTCCATTATCCGTGCGAAGATACTTTACCACCAATCCTGACTGCTTTTCAACCTGAACTTTCCAATTTCTGAAGGTAGAAAAAACATCTCCCTTATGTTTTAAGAAGAAAGACCATACCTTTCTAGAAAAATCATCAATTATAGTGAGCATATAATTAGCTCCACCTTTCGAAGTAACTCGAGCCGGTCCCTATAAATCCGAGTGGACATAGTCAAGTGGTCCTTTCGTTGTATGAATACCACTCATAAAACTCACCCTTTTTGCCTTGCCATATACACAGTCTTCACAGAACTCTAAATCAACAATCTTTTGTTCACCAAGTAATCCTCTTCGACTCAATTCGGACATGCCTTGAAAACTCATATGGCCGAGTCGAAGATGCCAAAGACGGGACTGATCTGGATTAGAAAGAGACTTTGAAATAACAGCAGCATCAATCGAAATTGTTTGCCCGTCAAGAAAGTAAAGGTCTGAGGTTTTTCGCATGGCCCTCAGTTTGTCGGAACCATCTTTGAATACCCTGAGAACTCCACCTTTACCAGCAAACTCGTATCCCTTTTTATCAAAGGAGATGAGAGATAACAAATTTCTTCTGAGGTCAGGAACATATCTAACATTCCCAATGGTTCGGATAACTCCGTCAAACATACGAATTCTTACTGAGCCATGTCCAACAACTTGACATGTAGTATTATTGCCCATTAAGACATATCCCTGGTTAGCCTTTTCAAATGTATAGAACCAACTTCTGTTGTGACACATATGAAAAGTACAACCAGAATCAGCTATCCACTCACATATGGAATCCAGTTTATCTGAATAAACTGTCAGGAGTTCTCCAATACAACCGTCCTCTGCTACATCGGCTTCACCCGAAATGCTAGCTTGTTTACCATTTGTTGCTGTTTTCTCTTTATTCTTCAACTTGAAACATTCATCAATCGTATGTCCCTTCTTGTGACAGTAATTGCAAAACTTTTGTTTGCCTTTAGACTTGGATCTCGTTCTGTTGGAAGATTAAGGGTTTTTACCCCTATCTATTGTTCTTCCTCTGGCATTTAAACCTTCGGCTTTCACATCACTAGAAACACCACCTGTAATATGCTTCATCTTTTCTTTTGAATCCAAAGCTATATAAACTTCATCTAAGACAAGAGTGTCACGGCTATAGATGATAGTATCACGAAAATAGCTGTAGGATTCGGGCAATGATGACAGCAAAAATAAAGCCAAATATTCATCTTCATATTGAACATCCATATTCTCTAAGTTATTGACTAACTCTTTGAATGTAGAAATATGTTCAGCTAAAGAACCTCCTTCAATCATTTTGAGATTGAACAACCGTTGCTTTAAATGCAACTTGTTTGGTAAGCTCTTAGTCATTAGCAATTGCTCCAACTTTAGTCATAAAGAAGCTGTTGAAGTTTCTTTCAAAACATCTTGCAAAACATCGTTTGATAAGTGCAAACGAATCTGAGATAGTGCCTTGAGATCTTTCATCTCCTTTTCTTCTCCTGTCCATGACGCGAGCATTTTTTCGGAACCCAAAAGAGCCTTATGCAAATCCATCTGAATTAGAATATCTCTCATCTTTACTTGCCATAGAGGAAACCTGGTGTTTCGATCTAACAACGGAATATCGAACTTCATCGTAGATATGATTTATCACTTGATAAAATAATTCCAGTAAACTAATATTAAAACCCGGATGCTCTTATACCAATTGTGGTAAAAGAGTGTAAAAACTCGCCCCAAAGATCCGAGCAGTAATTTATAATATTAGTTCGACGCGGAACGGAATTAATATATCAAGCGTAATCAAGCACCGGGTAATTTTAATAGGCAAGAAAATAGGAATAAAAGAGACACAAGGATTTACGTGGAAAACCCAAAACGGGAAAAACCACGGGTGGCGGAAGCCGAGAAACAATCCATTATAATTTGCAGTGTTTACAGAGTTTGGATAAAGAAAAATATACAAAAAGAATATAGAGAGTTTTGTATCTCTATTACATATGTATATTTGTGAGTGATTTTGGTTTTGTGATGGTGCATTTTATGAATGAACTTCAAAGCCTATTTTTACTTGAGGTTTGCCATCCATATTTGAAATTAACAACCATCCATTTTAGACTTCTTGAACAACCGTCCATATTTGAATGTTGAAGCCACACATTTGAATACCATCCATCTTTGAATGGTACAACTTGCACCACCAACCAATTTTGGAGTCACATATTCACACATAATCATGGTATGCCATATATGTTAGATTAATGGATGAAACTAAGACATTGATTCAGAATCTTAGAATAAATTATGTTGATAATTTTTTTGGTTTTCTAGATGGTTGCCTTTGTGTAACAGGGCACAGTTCTTAGCATAAACCTCTCAATCTAATAGTTGACAAGTTACTCTTTCCATACTTGTAACTTTGCATTATATTGTCTTTTGCAAACTTTTGAGGAAATATACAAACAACTTGAAGTAGTTCGGTGTTACTACTTTATTGTTCTTGTTATATTTTTTTGTGAGTTGTTAGCACTACTTAACAAAGATTTCTTATTTTTTAATCAACATCACTGAAACGATCTTGCTCTTGATACATTCACGATCTAACAACTAATAATGCTTGTATTTAATTATTTATGTAAATACCAATCGGCTTTTGTCTTCGCGGTACCCGGATGTTTGGAAAAGCTGTCTCTCCGAGGAGATTAAGAGTTTAAGCTCCACACAGGACAAAATGTGTAAGTTTAGAAGTAGAATTTAGTGAGTGTAAGAGTTAGTTATTTAGAAAAAAATTAATCATTCATATAAATAAACATTAATATTCTTACATATTATATTGTATTTTATATAATTTTATAAAAAATACTTATTATGTGATTATTCAAATCATAATATCATTTTACCTATGATAGACTTGGCAAATTCAAGTTTAAACATATACATGGAATATTTGCCTTTTGGGATCATATAGTTAAGTTTACATTGTTACACTTTGTGTCTTGAGTATATATGCTTAACATGTAAGACACTTGTCAATGTGCGACTAGCTTATTTGATAGAGGCTCTTCTCTTTTAGATTGAAAGTTTTAGATTTAAACCCAGACATGATGTATATTGGTGTAACATTGGCTGTTAAAAAAAACATATGAGACACTTAAAAATAACTTGAAATTTTGAGTCAAGCATGATGTCTAGTAGATTTTACATCTTGCTAAACTAAAGGGGATATGAATGGACATTCCTCATGTCTGGACTTATCTATGCCCAAACCTTTTCATATTCAATAAGTTTTTTTTTTAAAGGTGAGGATCAAGAACTCGCGTATGTCTGGAGATGTAGACTATGTTGTCTTAACCGGGCCCACGCTACAGAGCCCCCACGCCGACCAACCGATATCAACCCCTCGATGAGAAACCTCTATCACCCAGGTAAACCCGGAGAGGAAAACTCACCCGGAAGACTCGAACCTGGGTTGCCCCTGGCCTTATCTTCCGTGGCTACCACTGGGCTATCCAGTGATAGTTTATTCAATAAGTTAATGTTTATAACTGCAAATTAAGAAAAAAAACATTAATTTGGACCTATCCCACCCATGTCCGGACAATCTAATTTGAGTAATGTTTGATTTCCGGACTTCAGACCATATATGGTTTGTAACATCTAACATCCAAGTTTGTTAGCTTATAAACCTACATCTATCCGTTCCATTTATAACACATTATTCAAGGTTTTTTAATAATAAACATTATAAGTGTTAGTATTAAACGCCTCACACCACAATAATGTGTTCTTGTACTCACGTTATATGACAACGCCAACCTAACATGTTGAACAACGTATAATATCTTGGAATAATATGTAATGCTTAGTAGTAACAAGCATGTCTTAAAGTGTTGCATCTATCACTATGCACATTCAGGATCCAATATAATCATTAATGATAAAATATTCCGGAAGGACTATATATGCTAGAAAGACCCTCACTTTTGGATAATACATGTAAAATACCAATATTTAGTACTTTTTTTACATTCGCTACTAATGAGTATTCTATAGTATTTTTTTATTGAATACTATTATTCATTAGTTTGCCACATTTATTACTCTCTCAAACATGTACAGATTCTCACATCAGAATCTAGTATTGCGAACCACCCAGGTGTGACAAGTGAAACAATCATCTCTGAGCTTCAAACCTGTTCACAATCTCTTTTGTAGCAACAAACACTATTTGTATCATCTTTTTTCACTTATTGGAAAACTAATAGTAATGTAATAAGGCAAAATTTGTAATAAAGTGTCAATGAGTCTTATATCAACTGATTTAGGAGAAGTCATCCTATGACTTTTTAAAGCGGAGGTCATGAGTTGAAGTCTTACTAGGTACAATATGATTCAAGTGGATCAAGAGTTTTACCATAGTGGGTCTTTGGGGGGTGGGTTTCCCTTGGAATGGTGGCGAGCCGGGTCACTATCACTGTCTGTGTTCGCGGGCGTGGGTGACCTTTCACCAATGGGTTTACCCGGATGACCCCGCTTAAAAATTATTCGTTGGTCTGTTAAAAAAAATTAATTAGTTTGCATTAATCTTTTGTCCCATAAAAGCACAAGAGAAGACATCAAGGGTTGCTTGGCGTGAGACACAACTTCAAAAGATGACCATCGGCACGATGTGCGCTGGGGCACACAACGCCACTCGCTGGTGAAACTTTCTTTCGACTTTTATTCTCTCTCTTTCTTTATACATGGGTTCTTCAACATCCCTCGTGTCATTTTACACCCACAAACACATAGTTTCATCTTTGAATCTCTCCCAATAAACCCCATCTGAAAATGGGTGTCAATTTGCTTCAAGAATTAGAAACCTGATTGATTTATTATTTAATTGTATAAATGGGTATCGGAAAGTCGAGATTTTTTTTATGATTTTGACCATCATCTTCGTCAATTGTAGATCCATCGCCTGAAATCTTTTATCGTTTTTGGCTGGTATGTTCGTGATCATGTGTAATTTCTGTTTTCTGTTTCTTGTTTTTGAAATTTTTTAACTAGGTTTACATTATCTTAAAGAAATTTTCTTCATTTCTGATATATTTTGATCAAGATCTTGCGTTTCAACTAAAACTTCTTTGATTTTTGGGTATTTTGTTATATGCGCGCGATTTATGCCGTTTTAGGAGTACAATTATTGTTCTTTTGACTGTTTGAACAGTTTGTTATTAGCTGATATGTGGTTAATTTCACCAATTTGTTCGACCCATGATGTTGTTCTTGAAATAATGTTTGATGTTAGTGTGTGTATCTATATGGGTTGATTGTAGATTAGCTTAAGATCCATTGCTTGTGTATCTTGATTCTACAGATTTAAGTTGATTACTTTTTTTAGTTCAAAATTGGGGCTAAGTTTCTTAGGGTTTATTACTAATATGTTTAGGTCAATTGTTCTTTATAGAGTGAAAGTAATCATCATTTTCTATATGAATTCAAAGTTTTTCGTATTGTTTTTAAGTTTTGATGTTTAAGAGAAACTTGTATAATGATAAAATTAACAAATGTGGTTCTTTTGGGATAATTTGGAGTAGTGGCTCCCTCTAGAAAGGTCTCAGGTTCGAATTCAGCTTCTGTTAGTTAGGCTTTAACCCTTAAAGGCCACCTGCCAGCATAAGATGTTTGTGTAATTGCTTAGGTATCTATATGGGTTGATTGTGGATTAGCTCAAGATCCATAGCATGTGATGTTTACTAAAATTTAGAGTGAATTTTAGGTTTGATTGGTTGGTGGTGTTTGGTTGTAAAATTTTGTTCTTTATTAGTTAGGTCACATTTTGATGTTTCTAAGCCATAATTTTTCAGTATCTTGATTTTACAGATTCAAGTTGATTGCCTTTTGAGTTGAAATTAGGGGAATATTCTAGGGTTTATTATCAATGTGTTTAGGTTCAAATGTTCTTCATGAAGTTGATATAATCATCAACTTTTTATGTGGATGCAAGGTTTTTATTATTATTTTTTGTTTTGATTTTAAGAGAAACTTATATAATGATGAAATTAACAAATGTGACTCTTTTGGGATCATTTGGATTTTGGATTACTGGCTAGGAGAGGTCTTAGGCTTGAATTCAGCTTCTGTTGTTTGGGCTCTAACACTTGAAGGCCACATGCCAGCATAAGCATGTATGAGTTTATTATTAATTAATGCTTGATGTTCATGTATGTAGGTATATGAGTTGATTATTGATCAGCTCAAGATCGATTGGTCGTGCTTTGTACTCGAGGAGTCAAGGGTTAGTTGGTAGGTAGTGTTTGGTTGTAAATGTAAGAAACTTTTCTAGGATATATTACCAATATGTTTTAGTTTTGAATCCAGCATTCTAGCTTTTGTGGTTTCTGTCTTTAGGCTAAAACTCCTTGAAGGCCGCTTGTCTAGCAGAAGCTGCTTTTTGTTACTCCCATTGGTTAGCAACGTATTGATTCTCATGGTTACAATAAGAAAGTTGGGGCATGGTGTTCCATATTAACATAACATATGATTGTTTATTTGGATTGTACTTTTCAATTTGCTTCTTGAACCACCTATTGTATGCAAACTCAAATTGTGTGTTATGATTTTATAAAAGTTCCTTTATATGTATTATCTTTTGTGTTTATTGTTTTTTGATCATAAACTTATGTGAAGAACATGGATTTTGTATTGGGTTATAAATAGCTAAACTGAATCTTTACAATTCATATTTTTAAGGGTTCCAATGCAAGGGCAGAGGGGTACTATTGGTTCCTTTCTAGAAACACTTGGGTTTGAACACGGTTCAACATCAAGTGACATGGTTAACTCTCCATCAAACCGGTTTCCTGATTACATTTCTTTGAACCTGACAAATCAAGAAGGTTAGAATGCAAGGTTATATTTATGTTAATTTTTTGGATTCTTTGTGATGATGAACCAAGATAGAGGAAAGACTTGTCACTACCTACCCTCCGACCCTGCTCTGAGTGGGATATATTGGGTTTGTTTGTTTGTTTGTTTGTGATGATGAACCAAAGGCACAACTTATGCCAGTTTTCCATTTATCTATTGCTCTTTGACAAGTTTAAGGTTATATTGTGAACAAATTAACTTAAATAAACCAAAAGTGAATATTGATTTGTACACACATTATATTGTTTTTACTAGTTTCAAAGTTTTTACTAGTTTAAAATCAGTTTTGAATGGAAAACATACCAGATTTGATTGGATGTAATCATTTGAGGATTATTCGATGATGAACGTTTCCAAACTAGCATGACAACTTCGGTGGCAAGGCCACATAAAGTCTAAAAGTGTATTGTAATCACACAAGTATCAGTAGACCTAAATTGACTTGTTATAACTCGGAATTAGTTTTTCTTCTCAAAACAACTCACAACACATGGCAAGACCCTTCAAGACCCAATAATGTATCATATTAGGGTTGTTCAAACCGCTCGGCGCACGACGATCGTTCAGGTTTTGCTCGAAAAATGCTCGTTCGAACTTCTATTCGGTTGTAAACATGTCGATCAACTCGAATCGGTTTGTAAACGAGCCAAGCACGAGCAAAGGTCCGCTCGGCTCGACTCGGCTCGGCTCAAATTATCTTTATTATATGTATATATATTTTTATACATAACATTTTAGTACATTTGACTCACTATATACAAATATATAATTATATGTACGCATACGAGATCAATCAGTCTAATAAAAAATTTAACAATAAGCATAAAGTGAAATCTAAGCCACTTAAAGATAGTTTTTGACCCCACTCTTACTCTTAATCCATCGTCTTCCACTCTCACCGTCAGCGTTCTCTTCAATATGCTCACCGACTCATCAGTTGTAAAAATATTATATTATGAAATGTGATTGCTTTTTAACTAACTCATTAAAACTTAAGACTCAACATTGTTACCGTCTTTCATTGCAATATAAGTCGGATGACACACTAGATAGTTGGGTTATATAAATTATTCGCCGCTAGTTTATGCTCGCTCGACGATCGTTTGAAAAATTCACGCTCGAAAAATATTCGTTCGATTTTTCGCTCGGTTGTAAACGAGCTGATCGGCTCGGTTAGGTTTAAAAACGAGCCAAACACAAGTAAAGATCTGTTCGGTTTGATTCGTCTCATGAACGGCCCTAGTTTATTATATACCTAAAACAAAGCACCAACACATGATAATGCCCAAGGCCCAAAAACACATCATATTCACATACAAGGATCCATAGCTTTAATTGGACTTGATGTGAGTGTAGGTACAGAAATAAAAAACAACCCACTAATAGCCCATTAATGCTCAATAGTATATGATTTCACACTTACGTATCAGTTGGCCCAAATTGACTTTGTTATTACCAGGGGTGTGTTTGTGTAGCTAATAAGTAATATGGTAACGTCGATAAAGAACTAAAAAACCAAATAAAAAGATATCAAGTGCCTCCTTATGACAAAAAATAAAGTGATATTGACGGATAGCAGTATGAAACTAAAGACATGTCGGTATTTGATGTAACTCTATGACGATCATGTTTTTAGAAATAGCCTTATGTTAACGAGATTAAAGTTTGAATAGAGTAAACAATCATAAATTCGATGTGTTGGTGTTTGATTAATTTAACTCGCTACTAAATTTGTGAGACCTAATTCAATTTGAGTGCAACTACAAAATTTATAAACGTAAAACTGGATGAATCGTTTGTCGCAACTAAATCGAACATAGTTGAAACAAGACTGCTAGGCTATTCAATCTATAATACTCTTTTATTGATTTACAAATAGAGTAAAATCACAAAATTCACACAAGTCTCCCAAATGAGTCAGAACAAAATGCTTGAACCTCAAGAATGTCTAACAGAAAGTCAATACATAAGACTTCAAGATTATTTGTTCATCTTAATCCTCAAAATAATTTGTCAAAAAGACTTTTATTCAAGCCTCGATGCCTCCATCTTTAAAAACATTGCTTCTGCAATTCCTCTCACCCTTATGTTGCTATATCAATCTAGCTCCCTACCAAATACTTCAAACAAAACAGAAAAAAAATAAAAAAATAAAAATAAAAAAATAAAAACAAAAAAATAAAAATAAAAAACTGCCAAGTATGAACTTCAGGAGCTTAATCGCATAACAGATGATTTAAATTGTTCTTGAAGTTTTTGTTTGAGTTGTATGCATCACTATAAAACTGATGCTTAAATGGACAACAACGTTTTGGAAGCCTTTGACAAATATTTTTATTAAACATGAAAAGTAAAGAAAATAACTTCATTTTGGTAAATATTTTTCAAAACACTCAATATAATAAATATTTTTCTCATCAACATTTTTGGGAAAATAAAAAATAAAAACTCATCATAAAAGTTGACAATATGCCTAACGATCCTTTGTTTAGTAGTGCATTACAACAAATCACATAATTTTTGGTATTTCTTTCTGTTTCATTTTTGATAATTTTTAAGCTCTTATGATTAATTATTTTGGAAAATGTATAACATTGTAAAATAGTAATAAAGTTTCAAGAGAGTTCTAACTAGTTTTATATCTGTTCGGTGGCCGGGGGCTGCAAACTTATAATTTCATCACCAAGTTCAAAACGATTACCAATTGATTACTTCTAAAATAATGAATATCTTTTAAAAATCCTGCAATAAGATTAGAAGCATCAACACCCACATTAGAGCATCCATTCGTGTAGTGACCGAAGCAAAAGAAAACTAATGCACATTCACAGGCAATTCACAATAAGCAAAAAAAACAGCAATCAAAGATAATAATCAGAAAAAAGGATACATTCATATCGTACTCGTTAAAATGAAATGTCAATTTCAGTCATTTATAGTCATGTATAGTATAAAATAGGCAACATGGTGGAACGGTTCGTGAAACAAAAACATGGTCTACTTCTTAAAGTGTTTGGGCTTGTGTATATTCCTCCTCGGCCTTAAATTACACCACGTTCCATGTTATAATTCAAGTATTAAACCTAACATATAACAGTGGACTATTATGGGAGCAATGAATTTGTAATTCAAGTATTAGACCTAACATATAAGAAATAAGTGACAACTAGTTATACAAAGAGGTCCATTCCTAATTCATTTATCATATCATTTAATATTCATAGGCCAAGCTTCAAAATAAAAGAAACAATGATGGCATGACATCTTTTTCTCCCACCAATTTTCTCATATCAATCATACCAGTTTTAAAAGTAAAAGAAACAATGGTGCATGCTATAAAACCACATTAATTATGCAAATGGATGCATTCATAATTCATTTATAATATGAAGTAATAACCATAAACAAAACTTTAAAGAAAGATACTATTGTACGGTGCAATCTAGCTAATCAAGCCGGTGAGATTAGATCGTCGTACGTTATTCGGTATATTGCTGATGTATCTCCTCCGATCGAGCTGGTGAGATTAGATCGTCGTACGTTATTCGGCATGCGTATTATACGTCAGTTTCATGGCGGCATATGATTCTCTATTCGGCATGCGTAATATAAAGTAATAGCCATAAACAAAACTTTAAAGAAAGATACTATTGTACGGTGCAATCTAGGTAATCAAGCCGGTGAGATTAGATCGTCGTACGTTATTCGGTATGTTGCTGACGTATCTCCTCCGACCGAGCCGGTGAGATTAGATCGTCGTACGTTATTCGGCATGCGTATTATACGCCAGTTTCCTGGTGGCATATGATTCTCTATTCAACCCGGGGAGTCTGGAAGCCGACACCTGTTCAGCGGGTCAGCGTTGATAATCCGCAGCAGTAGGAGAACCATCTCCCGCATGATCATCCGCCGCACGACCAACCGCCGCATGACTAGCCTCCAGCACATCAACCGCCACCTCAGCCACAGTTTCCTTGACACATTTACAAAGATTTGAGGCTGCCTGCACGTATGGAGACATTTATGGAGGAGGTTGCTGCGAGTTTAAGGGAGTAGGGTCGTCGGCTCGATCAAGTTGAGGATCTTATGCATTGGCATGTTCAATTCGAGAATGCGCGATCACGTGCTGCTGGTATTGATGCTCCAGAGTTGTCACCGCCTCGACATTACCCAGAGTCGTTGTAGTTTTTATATTATTACTATCATTATAACTTTTATTTTGTTATGTACTTAAAAAGTTTGTTATTTATATTATCATTTTATTTTCATTTTTGTATTGTTATTCGATTTAAAATTGTCGGTTAAGCAAGTTACAAACATAATATAAATATAGTCGACGTAAATTTATTTATAAAAAAATATATGTAAAAATAACAAAAAAAATATAAACGCGCTTAACCTATACGTCGCGTATGGCCCTGTACGTGGCGTATAAGTGTCTCGTGCGTCCCAAGTGTGTTGAGGAAAAAAAGTTTGAAGTCATACGATGTGTATGGGTCTATACGCCGCGTATGACCTCCGGGCACCTCGTTTGACAGGTTAATGTCAGAGAATGTTTTTTTTCTATACGTCGTGTATGGACTCATACGCCGCGTATAGAGAAAAAAACATTTTCTGACATTTCACCCTATACGCGGCGTATGAACCCATACGCGGCGTATAGGGTACCCGGGTGTTGATTTAAAATAATGAGGTGTCCAAATAACCAAACCCTTATTTTATTAAAAGTCGAGAAGTTAGAACTGTTTAGTTTTATTCTTTTAATATTCGATAAGAGCATGTTTTATGCCCTCATCTGATGACCATTGTTGTTGAGACCGGATCGGACCGGCCGGTCCGACCGGTTCGACCGCGAATCGGGGGCTGGTCCGGTCCGGTCAGGGGTAGTTCGTTTTTGATCATTTGAACCGGGCGGTCCGAACCGAACCGGCGGTTGGACCGGCGAACCGGGCCGGTTCCGACCGGTTTTCACTAAATTTTTTTTGTGATTTTAGTGGGTAAAAACGGGGTGTTAAACCATAAATTAGTAATTCGGATATACAAATATAGTTAAGTTTTATATATAACTATAAAATATATGTATAAATCATATATAAATTAGTTATATTTAATTACATATATAAATATAATTAAAATATAGTTAAATCCGGTCCATCCGGTCCGACCGGTCCGACCACCAAACCAGTAAGGCGTCCGGTTCGACGTCCGATCCGGTTC
>BJCO01018800.1:0-11941 GCA_018326465.1 Flaveria floridana
GTAGGAGGTGTAGGCGCATGGATACTGTTTGGGCGCATCAACATATACTTAAGTTTCTAAGGCATATTTTTAGGCCCATGGGCCGTGTTTGGGCGATTGACCTTACTTAGACTTTTTCTAAGGCAACATAGTAGGGGCATGGTCCCTGTTTGGGTGCATGACCATCAACTTACACCTTTCTAACATATTTTTTAGTCCCAAACATAATTTTAACATGTTCTAAGTTTCTCAAATTCTAAGCCTTAACTTAGTATGCACAACCATAAAACATCAATATACAAGCATATATACATACGGTCACACATACAAAAGTTTTAAAATTGTTTTTCATACATTTTCAGCCCCAAAATCTTTGAAAACAAGTAAAATACGGGGTCTAGAAACTCACCTAAGCTGTTTCCAAGCTTAACTCCTTTGACTTGAACTTTTTCAGAAGTTTCTAACACCTAAACATGTCAAAAAACGCATACCCGAGCACATATAAATACATAAGAACATGTAGAAACTGGTTTCATGGTCAAAAATCCATAAAAGACAAACCAATTACACTAAATTTACTTACCTTAACTGAATTTGGCTGCTCTCTGTCTAGAACCGAAGATCTTCTGCTTTGTCTCTCTAAAATGTCGAGCAGTTGAGAAATGCAGAAGATGTGGGCGGCCATGCCTAATTTAAACATAATAATAATAATATTTTGTCCTTTTTGCACTTTTAGCCCCTCCACTTTTATTCATTTGACTTTCTCTCAATATATTTTTCTTTTTCCTTTCTCTTATTTCCCTCTCTTTCTTTTCTTTTTAACTGACAAAATTTCCGGGCGTTATAAGTCCACCCCCCTTAAAGACGTTTCGTCCCCAAAACCCATCACTTTTCTAATAACTGTGGGTAATGTTGTCTCATCTCCTCCTCAATCTCCCACATAGACTCTGAACCCTTTCTGTGTTTCCACTGCACACGCACCAGTGGAACCACTTTATTCCTCAGTCTCTTCTCTTTGCGATCAATGATTTCCACAAGTTGCTCTAAATATTGAGCCTTTCATCCACTTTAATATCATCCAGTGGTACAATCATATCTTTATCAACTAAGAACTTTCTCAGATGAGATACATGGAATGTGGGATGAATTACACTTAACTCATCTGGCAATTCTAACCGATAGTCCACCTCTCCTACTCATGCTATGATTCGGAAAGGTCCTATGTACCTCGGACTTAGCTTACCTTGCTTCCGGAACCGGATGATTCCCTTCCAAGGTGAGACCTTTAACCTAACTCGGTCACCCACCTTGAATTCGATCGGTCTACGCCTCTTGCCGGCGTACGACTTTTGTCTATCTTTCGCCGCTTTCATAAAAGCCTTGATCTTCTCTAAATTTTTAGTTGTAGCCTCGATCACCTTAAGACTTCCCAACTCTTTCTGCCCGATGTCACACCAACACACGGGCGTCCTACACCTCCTACCGTATAGCATCTCATATGGGGGCATACCAATACTAGCATGATAGCTGTTGTTGTACGGGAATTCTACTAATGATAAGTGATCATCCCAACTTCCTCCAAAATCGATCACGCATGCTCGAAGCATATCCTTGAGTGTCTGAATCGTCCTCTCAAACTGACCATCTATCTGAGGATGGAAGCCATACTAATGTGTAGCCTCGTCCCCATCTCATCATGGAATCTCTTCCAAAACTTCAATGTAAACCGAGTGTCACGATCATACACGATAGACACCGGCAGCCATGACGAGCTACAATCTCCTTGATAAATAGATCCACCAGTCTCTCTGATGTATATGTCTCGTGGATCGGTAACAAGTGAGCACTCTTCATTAGTTGATCCACAATCACCCCATATGGTATCGTACCCACTCGCCGTACAAGGTAGCTTAGTAATAAAATCCATGGTGATGTGCTCCCCCACTTCCACTCAGGTATATCCAACGGTTGGATCTTCCCGTATGGTTTCTGATGTTCTGCCTTCACTTGCAAACAAGTAAGGCATTGCTCACGTACTCTACTATATCTTGCTTCAAACCTGGCCACCAATAATCTTTCTTCATATCCTGATACATCTTCATGGTAGCTGGATGAGTCGAGTATCGTGTCTTATGAGCTTCATCCATAATCCACCCCCGTAGGTCTCCGTAACGAGGGATCCACATCCGGCCGTCTCGGGTCCTAACACTGAGAGTGTTTTCACCCAATTATGTGACTAGACCTCTCATTCATTTAGAATTTAGGTGATATTCATTCAACGCCTCGTCTTGGAAGTCTTTTACCTATGTCATCACATCAGCAGTCATAACAAACTGATAAGCCTTCACCTGAATCAGCTCGGCTTCTCCTTTCGACATTATATTTGATGAGCTCTTACCATCTCCTCTGTCTTATGTTGAGATCCTTTTGCTCGAAGAAATACTTCACGCTTTTGTGATCCATGAAGATTATGCACTTCGTCCCGTAAGGGTAGCGCCTCCAAATCTTCAACGCGAAGACCATAGCCGCTAACTCCAAATCATGGGTGGGATAATTGACTTCGGAGGTTTTCAACTACCTGGATGCGTATGCTATTACCCACCTACGTTGTATCAACACGCAACCTAGTCCCGAATAAGAAGCATCCAAATATACCACTAAGTCGTCACACCCTTCCGGTAACGGTAAAACAGAAGCCTGAGTCAATCTCGACTTCAACTCCTCGAAAGCATCCTCCTGTTTTCGACCCTATTCAAACTTCACATCCTTGCGAGTAAATTTGGTCAAAGGTAAGGCTATCTTGGAAAAGTCTTGAATGAATCTCCTGTAGTAATCCACCAAACCCAAGAAACTACGGAACTCAGATGGCGTCTTTGGAGACTTCCATTGCATCACTACCTCAGCCTTCACCGGGTCTACCATAATTCCTTCAACATTCACCACGTGACCAAGAAAATGAACTTCACGCAAATAGAAAGCACACTTAGAGAATTTGGCATACAACTTTTCTCTTCTATGTGTTTCCAATACTTCGCATATGTGGTCGACATGTTCTTCCTTGCTCTTTGAATAAATCAAGATATCATCAATAAACACACTCACTGATTTATCTAACATGGGCTGACACACTCGGTTCATCAAATCCATGAAGGCAGCTGGCACGTTAGTCAAATCGAAAGACATAACGAGAAACTCGAGTGTCCATAACGCGTGCGAAAAGATGTCTTAGGAATGTCCCGCTCCTTCACCTTCAACTGATGGTAACTAGATCGAAGATCTATCCTCAAGAACCAACTGGCACCTTTCAGCTAATCAAACAAGTCGTCAATCCTCGCTAACGGATACTGATTCTTCACCGTAAGCTTATTCAGCTCTCGGTAGTCGATGCACATCCGCATACTACCGTCCTTTTTCTTCACAAACAATACCGGAGCAGCCCAAGGAGAGATGCTCGGTCGCATAAACCTTTTATCCATCAGCTCCTTCAATTGTACCATTAGCTCTTTCATCTCGGTATGAGCTAATCGATACGGTGCCCTGACAACGGGTTGATCACCGGGCATCAGATCAATCTGGAACTCAATCTCATGATCCGGTGGCACACCTGGCAAGTCTTCCGGGAACACATCCAGAAAGTCACGCACAACCGACACATCAGACAGTTGGGGTACTGACGCATGTATATCTTTCACGTAGGCCAGGTAGGCACTACATCCACACTTCATGTACCTTCCTACCACCACCATCGAGATCACCTTTGGAACCGTAGTGACGCGATCACCGTAAACCGTCACCGAACTTCCATCGGGCGCAATTAATCGAATCATTTTATTACGACACACGATGTTCGCCTCATAGGTTACTAACCAATCCATCCCTAGTACTACATCAAATTCCCCTAGGGGCATCACATGTAATTTAGCAGAAAACCTATGATCTTTCTCGCTATAAGATTCAAACACTAACACGGGCATTCGAGGAATAGCTCAGTTTTTGTTAAGTATAGTAAGTCCCTAATTACAGTGGCCAGTTGTGATTAGCCATTTACTTTACTCTTCACACCCCAAGCATTTCTTATCCTGACTACGTCAGTATCTAAATCTACTATAAGCACATAATCAAATAGCACACGCACATAACTCCAATTAACTTCGAGAAAAGAAATAGCTGATGGCACATAGCTACTCAGGCTGGCATCCCTTTCCTTTAGTCCCATTCTCAGTTTAAGATTAGGTTTTTGAAATTATTTTACCCAATTCACTTAAACTTTGACTCTGATACCAACTTGTAAGGCGCCGTTACCGGGCACCTCATAGTTAGACAATCATCGCATCATTTTAAATATATAATATATAATTCATAAATAAGCAGCCGAAATAAGATATCAAAAACCATTCATTTCATTGATAAATACTGTTGTTAAGCAATACAATATTGTTAAATTGCAAAAAGCCTCATTCATTTGTATTACAAAACAACAATATTATTATGCATGAATGGATGCGAGTCTTGTCCTACCGAGTAGCCTCCACGTGTGCCATCCTAAGCAACATTACCTGCCAACTGAAAATGCATAAAAGTCAGTGTTGTTGAGTGAGTTCTAGTTTTAAAGTATTAAAATACTTAATACGGTTGAAAATAATAACTTTACTTTCGTACGTAAGTATTCATCGTTCATGCAACAAGCCATAACTTTATTCTTTATTCCTTATCTCACTTATTCGTTCATATTACTTTATCATTATCTTTCGTTAACGTTCGTTACGTACTTTATCGCTATCTTTCGTTAATGTTCGTTTCGTACTTTACCACTTTGTTCGTTTCGTACATTATCTTCTCGCTCGTTTTGTACTGATTCTAGATCTTGTAAAGCTATTCCTCCCATCATGGCCTGAAGCCACCTTTCCGGGCACAAAGCCTCATAATTATTTGGCATGAAGCTCGTGGCCCGAAGCCACCATTCCGGGCACAAAGCCTCATCATTATTTGGCACGAAGCTCGTGGCCCGAAGCCACCATTCCGGGCACATTGCCTCATCACTATTTGGCACGAAGCCCATGGCCCGAAGCCACCATTCCGGGCACAAAGCCTCATCAATATTTGGCACAAAGCCCGTGGCCCGAAGCCACCATTTCAGGCATTAAGGCTCATCATTATTTGGCCCAAAGCCCATGGCCCGAAGCCACCATTCTGGGTAAAGTGCCTCATTATTTCCGGGGTCGAATAACAAGGATCCTATTTCGTACTATGGATCAGTCAGCAAGACTGATCCCCTGTGTGTGAACCCTCATGGGTTAACCAAAGCCGCATGCTATAAAGCACACAGTTGAGGTGACAACTCTCAAGAGTTGTATTCCTTCTTTCATTCTGCTTGCAAGCCTTTTCTTTCTTTCATTACGTTTCACTTTTCATCTTTTTTATCTTTCTCTTCGTTACGTGATACTTTACATTCATTCATTCATTACGTAACGTCATAACATAACCCTTAACATATATTAAAATATAATATATACATTAGAAAATCATTAAAAGATAACACATCATACACATATGCGTATCATACATTCATCATGTCATCATACATGTTCTATGCATAGACCATCATATACTCATGCTTAAAATAGGCCAAAACAGTCCATTGCTCAAACTAGGGTCAAACCCTAAAATACTGGTTTTCACAAAAATTCAGAAAAATTTTCTAAGTGTTGGGCGCATGGACACTATTCGGGTGCATGAGGACTGTTTGGGCGTTTCTCCACTATGCAGGCGCATGAGCCTATACTTAGCTGTTTCAACACTTAGGCGCATGAGCCTCCTGGATGCATGGGCACTATTTAGTTGCATCACTCTTTAAAATCTTAGGCGCATGAGCTACTGTTCAGGAATGTAAGCTTTTACTTAGAAATTTCTAAGGCATTCTAGGCGCATGGACTACTGTTTGGGCGCATCAACATATACATAACTTTCTATGGCATATTTTTAGGCGCATGGGCCCTGTTTGGGCGCATGACCTTACTTAGACTTTTTCTAAGACAACATAGTAGGCGCATGGGCCCTGTTTGGGCGCATGACCATCAACTTACACCTTTCTAACATATTTCTCAGTCCCAAACATAATTTTAACATGTGCTAAGTTTCTTAAGATCATTTTAAGACTTAGCTTAGTATGCATAACTATAAAACATCAATATACAAGCGTCTATATATAAGGTCACACATACAAAAGTAAAATACGGGGTCTAGAAACTCACCTAAGGTGTTTTTCATACACTATAAAACATCAATATACAAGTGTTTTTCATGCATTTTCAGCCTTAGAATCTTTGAAAACAAGTAAAATACGGGGTCTAGAAACTCACCTAAGGTGTTTCAAGCTTAACTCCTTCGACTTGAATTTTTCAGGAGTTTTTAACACCTAAACATGTCCAAAAATGCATACCCGAGCACATATAAACACATAAGAACATGTAGAAACTGGTTTCATGGTGAAAAATCAATAAAAATCAAACCAGTTATACTAAATTTTCTTACCTTAACTGAATTTGGCTCCTCTCTCTCTAGAACCAAACATCTTCTGCTTCCTCTCTCTAAAATTTTCGAGCAGTTGAGAAATGCAGAAGATGTGGGCGTGTGTTTCAGCCTAGATGATGTAGAATACGTGGACATTGTCTAACAGATGGCTCTTTTAACCTAAGAGCAAAGAAGTTCCTTAGGAGAACTGAAAGGCAATTCCCCCAGAACCCAACCAACAACAAGTTTTGGTTTGATACATCAAAAGCTAAGTGTTAAATGTAACGCCTGGAAATTTCAAGTGAAAGAAGGCAGACCGAAGTTTTCACGTGACATGAAGTTCTCGCGCGAAAAGAGGTAAGAAAGCAAAGTTCTTGCGTGAAAGGAACTTTTTGCACGAGAAGTCTTTGAAAAGTGTTGTTGGGTATAAATAGCTGAGAGCATCTATGCTTGACCTATACCCACATGAAAAGTACTGCTGTTGGAAAGTGGAAACAAATGTTTAGAGAGAGAATATGAAGATTAGAGGTGTTTAAGGTATGTAAATCGTGTAGTAACTCATCTTATGTACTAAGAAGTTATTATTGATGAATATGATGCATGCTTATGTAGTTTTCGTTTGGTAAAGACTTTGGAAAGGTCGTGTTTGAGCTAAAACTTCACGAGGTGAGTTTCTAGTCCCTTTTATTTGCAAATTTTAAGTTTTGGGGCTAGTATGCATACTAAAATACTTATTTTATGCTGGAAATGATGTTGCATATGATGTTAAGCATGTTAGAATAGCCTTAAACACGACAAGTTGTGACTGGGCGGGAAAAACCGTAGTTTTCGCGCGAGTAGTTTAGTATACGGAACGAAATTTGAATCTGCGAAGTTCTTGAGCGAAAAGTAGTTCTCGCACGAGAGGAAGTTCTCGCACGACAGGAAGCTCTCGCGGCGATAGGTAGTTTTCGCATGGTTTTAACGCGAAGATAGAATATTCTATAATAAAAAGGTGCTATAAAAATGTGCTATAAAAATGGTAGAATTTTCAATGCAAGAATCATTGCCCCTTGGACCCCACTAGGGGCTGCCGCCCCTAGAACCTTGTTTTCAGGGGTTGCCGCCCCCGAACCCCAGTTATCCCATGGAGGGTCGGGTATTGTTAGTTGTTCATGTTGATGAGAATATGAATGTATGTTTCACAATGTTTCTTACTTGGTGTGATATATACTAATTAAGAATAAGTATTATGTAATGAAGTGAAAATTAATGATAATGAAAAGTGGAACCTAATGAACGAATGAAAGTCTTGCAAGTAAATGATGGAGGTTCACAACTTAAATGAGGTAGTTGTTTTCTCAACTATGTGTGGTTTAGCTAACCCTTGGAAGTGCGCACAATGGTCTAGTCTTTACGACTGACAAAGATGTGATGGGATCCTTGCTGCGTACTTCAGTCTTGTGTCAGCTTTCAAGCATGACGTGGGGGTTTATTTATAAATCTCGACATAGTATCAGCCTTTAGGCATGATGTGGGGGTATTGCATATGACAGGATCCGTATAAGGGGAATGATGATTAACGAATGATGTTAATGAATGAAAGCACGAAATGTACAATGACGAATGATTACAAACGATGACGAATGATGACGAACGATGATGAAAAGATAATAAATAATTATTATTAAGATATATGTATGATGTATGATCACGTGTGAATGTAAAGAAAATATTTTAACGAAGTAAAGTATTTTATTTGTAAAAGTAGAACTCACTCAGCATAGCTGACTTTTTCTATGCATAATAGTTGGCAGGTGATCTTGATGCTGAGGAGGTGTAGGCATGGATGCATAAGCTACGGGGAAAGATTTCAAAGCTGACATCCATATTTTTTAGAGTGATATCGTGTTAATACAGTTTTTGAGATGTACACATAACAATATGATTATTTGACATGATTTTCTTTATTAATGAACAGATTAAATCGCACTGCAAATGTTATATTTTAAATGTTTAATGCGATGAATGACCAACTGTAAGCGTCCCCGGAACGGGGCCTTACATTACAACTGTAACCAACTTAGTCATTTTGCAAGGGAATGCAAGGCTCCGAGATCTAATCCTAGACAGCTCAAGGCTTCTAGCATCATATTACCCTAAGGATGTCACCAAGCAAACTGAGCAGCAAACTACAGCTATTTCTCCAGAGGTTAATCAGAGCTTCATGGTGCAGGATGTCACCCCTACTCAAGGTCTCATGGATAGTACAGAAGACACCAAGGTATATGAACATCTTTGTACCCCAGCCTATACAGCTAAGGTTAAAATGTATCAGGACTAAAACACGGAAATTAAATATGTTATTATGTCTTTAAACATATTAAAATCTGATTTTAAGAGGGCAGAAGCTGACTATAAATTCAAAATTGAAGAGTTAGAGAAAACTGTATCTTTTTTAAAACATGAACACTCAAACTACAGGGCTCAAATAAAAAGTTTAGCCTCCAAGTTGACTGAGGCTCAAGCCCAGCTAGTAATAGTTGAGGCTAAAGCAAAGAATTATACTATTCAAGAGTAGAACTTCAAAACCATTATTGCATCATCCTCCCACTCAAAGGTGTGTTATCAAAATAAGAGTGGGTTGGGAACCAATGAAACAGTTCCACCACACTCCTATGTGTCTATTAGACAACCAAGATGTGGTACTGATGAGCAAGAGGTTCCAACTGTTGACCCACAATCTAATAAGCAGCAGAATGATGGAACAATGATGACCACCATAGTGAAGGATAAGGTAGACAATCTCATCGACACAGCTGATAATCAACCCCTGACCACCAAAGATAGAAAGAACAAGATCAACGCAGCAAGAATAAAATGCCAAGAAGGTGCCAGAGTCCATGTTGAAAATTAACTCAAGGCAAAAGGGTGTATTCATCTTAGCTGGTTTCCAAGTGGCTGGAAACTCTAATTCAAGAAAGGAATATAGTACCAGTACTTCTATTCAACTGAAGAATCAAAAGTTAAAGGGGAAGGCTGTTGAAGAAGAAAAGAAGTGCAAGAAACAGCAACCCTCAAGCCCCATCAAAGTTAACATTGAGTGTATAATATATGGCCTGTATAACCACATGGCTAAAAATTGTTATTACAATCCAGCAAGCACACATTATGCAAACAATGTTAAGAGAGAAGGAGTCAAGGAAGGTTTCGCATTTTGACCTTATCATATGGTTCAAGTATTAAAGAAAGGAATGCTTGTTTCCAAAGCCTAGTTGTTTTCAGAAAAAACTCATTCTTCTGAAAGGAAAATAGCTTCAGAAGATTAGCCCAAGAACAAACAAAGGAATAAAAGGAATCGTTTGTAACTATTTTGGAAGAAAAGGTGGTGACAACTTTTTCCGAGAATAAAGAAGCCTCAGAATAATAGTCATGCTACTCAAGCCTCTTCAGGCTCATCTACCCTGATCAACCATAGGATGGAATGGAAGATCAGACAAGATGCTACAGCCCAAACCTCTTCTACACAAACCATAGTTGAACCCACATGCATACATGATGGTTCAATTATGTCATCTACATTAGAAGATCCCAAGACCAATAAGGTCTAGGCTTCCAAAAGTAACTAATCGTTTCACCTTGTTTGTAGGGACATCTATATGACAAGAATAGAAACATTTGGATTGTGGACAGTGGATGCTCCAAGCTCATGACGGGGAACATATCTCTTTTACAACAATGTCATCATTTTGATGAAGGTCCTATTCAGTTTGGAGGTGAAGTCGGAGGATACATTTTTGGTAGAGGTAGTGTATTCAACGGTAAGTTAAAAGTAGACAAAGTACACTTAATCAAACAACTTGAACACAATCTCTTGAGTGTTCTCAGTTCTGAGATCAAAAGCACCAAATGCTTTTCACAGAACATGAGTGTATTATCCTTAAACTCGGGATGAATATTCCTCAGCAATTGGTTATTCTTAGATCTCCCAGGAGAGGGGATATGTACAAGCTGGATATGAACAATGCTTCTCCACTAGGGGAGGTATCATGCTTTCTTTCCAAAGCTAATGGTTGTCAGTCAACTCTTTGGCATAAAAGGACGTGTCATGTTAATTTTAAAACCATGAATAAACTGATTAAAAATATCTTGGTACATGTTGTGCTTAAAACGGAGTTTTTCTATAAAGACAACTGTGTTTCTTGTCTAAAAGGGAAGCCACGCAAGGAATCCAACAAATCCAAAGAGGTTAACTCCATCACCACTCTATCACACTTATTGCACATGGATTTATTTGGTCCCACAAGTATAATAAGCATTGGAAGGAAATCATATTGCCATGTGATAGTCGATAATTTTACAAGATTTATATGGGTATTCTTTTTAATAACTAAGGATGAACTACTGAATTGTTAAAATCTTTTATTCTTAAAATAGAAAATAAAATTGATCACAATGTAAAAACAATTAGAAGTGATCAAGGGACTGAGTTTAAGAATCAAGTTCTTGACTCATTCTGTAACTTAAAAAGGATTACCAGACAATACAGTGCTCCTAGAACTCCTTAAGAGAATGGTGTTGCTGAGAGGAGGAACATAGCACTTATTAAGGCTAGAAGAATGATGTTAGCTGATTCAAAGCTGCCTCTGACGTTCTGGGAAGAGGCAGTCAGCACTGCATGTTATGTGTAGAATAGGGTTCTCATTATTAAGCCCCATGGAAAATCCCCTTTGAGCTATAAAACAAGAGGCCACCGTTCATTGGATTTCTAAGGTCCTTTGTAGCAGGTGTACCATACTTAGCACCAAGGACAAGTTAGCAAAATATGCTGATAAGTCGGATGATGCTATCTTTGTTAGGAATTCCTCAAGCTCTATAGCCTATAGAGTATAAAATATTAAGAATCAACAATTTGAGGAATCATCCAACATTTTTGTAAATGAGCACACTCCTTGTGTTAAGGGGAATGGCCCTGACCACATCTTTGATTTAGAATTGTTTCCTAACTATTCTAAACCATCTTGTAAGAATGTTTCAGCTGGAATAGGAACTCAAAATGACACCTCTGATGATCAACTGTTTGAGTTAACTAGACCTATTCTAATTTCTCTAAGAAGACATGAAGTGCAAACTCCACTACTAAAAGTCCTGAAAGCTTGAACATCTCAGGAAATAGTTGAGCTTCAATAAGTTGTTAACCAACCGAGGCTCAAAACTCAGCAGCTGACAACTCCAACACTCAACACCAAGCTGATGAAGACAACAATCTGGAGGAACAGGCAATTATTGATATTGCTTCATAGCAAAATACCATTGATGCTGTCACATATTCATTCAATCAGTCCTCATTGAATGAGTGTAAGACATCAACTGGACCTAATTGTTGGGTTTGTTGGACCTTAACAATGTTGTTTAACCATTTAAACAAGAAAAACGCAGCGGATTAAATTCTTAATTTCATGTTTTATAAACT
>BJCO01018852.1:2935-13508 GCA_018326465.1 Flaveria floridana
GTAACTAACTGCATTTTGTTATTGTAGTGCTCAAGGTATCTGTAAAGGAACAAAATGGGAATATGGTGCATGTTACGGTTAGACTATATGGTCCAAATACAGAATACGTCATTAACCGAGAAAGGGAACTACAAGTTAGTATATGACTTTTTGTGGTTCTTATATGATAAGTACATTTGGTGCATGTTACGATTAGACTGTATGGTCTAAATACAGAATATGTCAAAGGGCACTACATGTTAGCATCTGACCATCCAGGGTTCACTGTGTTACAATATCTCCATCAAAAACATACATCTCTATTTTTCAAGTGGGTTTGTACCTTTAATGTAGTTTCTTGAGATCAAGTTTCGTATGCTTTTTGTGCTTTCACTTGGACAGAAAGCTTTGCAAGGATCTGTTCAAAAACTGGTCAAATTTGGATGAATCGCACTTCTTTGCAGAGAGAGTGTCTGGTGGTATCACAAATCTCTGTAGGTATCTTTTACTTATATTGTTGTTCTTATAGTTTTCTATTTTCAGAACAGTTACACTTGTGTCTGCCTTACTTTCTCATTGAAGAAAGTGACTGTATATCATGATAGTTCAAACTTTCCATTCTGCATTGGATTTTTGCCTCTGAGATTAGTTTAGTAACTAACTGCATTTTGTTATTGTAGTGCTCAAGGTATCTGTAAAGGAACAAAATGGGAATATGGTGCATGTTACGGTTAGACTATATGGTCCAAATACAGAATACGTCATTAACCGAGAAAGGGAACTACAAGTTAGTATATGACTTTTTGTGGTTCTTATATGATAAGTACATTTGGTGCATGTTACGATTAGACTGTATGGTCTAAATACAGAATATGTCAAAGGGCACTACATGTTAGCATCTGACCATCCAGGGTTCACTGTGTTACAATATCTCCATCAAAAACATACATCTCTATTTTTCAAGTACAATATTATACGGTTTCAATAGTTAGCGATATTTATTGTAATTTAACTAGCAATTATTATGACGCCTATGTTAAGTACTATCTTGGCTGCAAACCGTGATGTCATTCCTATTAGTATTGTTGTGACTACTGCTCGCTGTTGAAAATCGTGTACCTTGGTTACAATATATATAGCGCAATGTGTTAGTTTTAGCTATAAGGCTATCTTCATTTTGTTTCCTATTTGATCTGGTACGTATGCTTGTATCCGTTTTGTAATTTGCTATCCTTGTGGTATAGGCCATTCATCACCTCTCAGCTGCAGGATTTGGTGCCAAGTTGCTAGGAGTATTTGGAAACGGAATGGTACAATCATTTATAGATGCTCGTACTTTAGAACCATCTGGTAAGCAACAAGTAACATACTTCATTAATTTCACATATCTTATGTCACTCTTATTAATTATAAATGAATATCTTCTATATACTCCCTAGTATATGTTCTTTCTTATTAGTTACAATATTTATAACTATAAAACACTTTGTTCTGTTTTTTAGCTCACCGTTCATCTTAAAGTGACTGAATATAAAATTTTCGTAAAGTTTACTAACTTAGTTAATTGAAGATTGAGTCAGTGATTTGGAACATATGTTCTTATGCGCATCCTACTAATTTAATGCATTTGATTAAGTGAACTAGATGACCTCTTTTCCCCATTATGATATGTGTAGGCATAACTTCCTTGTTTGTTTTCTGTAGATATTAGATCGATTACTATTTACATTAAAATTCATTTTATCATCTAAATGGAATGCTATCTGCACTCGTTTAAAGCAAAGAATATTGTATTCAATAATATTTATTTGTAGTTTAAAGGAAGAAGTTTGGTTACTTTTTCCATATTCAAGTATTTGTTTAACAAATAATGTGTCTAGAGGAAGGATCTAATGAAGCTCCTATTGTTTGTGAGTACTTTGGGAACTCTTTTGCGTAAACATGTGTAATAAAAAGAACTATTTTACACATGTGTAAAAAAGAGTTCTCGCAAAAAATAGAATTCTCAAGATAACCCTTTCCCTATATGTGTGTGTATGGTCATATTCTTCTGATAATCTTGGATAAACTAATTCTGATATTTTAGTACATTAAAATCATGAGATTCGAACAATTGATAACTGATATGAACATATTTTATATGAAAAATATCTGTCATATGTGGACATGGATTTCACATTATCAATATCCATTCAGCACGGATACAAATTTGGTTACTTGATATGATGTTGAAGTGGAAATAAATGCATCCTATCCATATAGCATTCGCTTCCACCCTTAGCTTTTAACGTTTATTTATTATAAGAATATCATTGTTAATTCTATATGGCGTGCAGACATGAGGAAGCCAAAACTAGCAGCTGAAATTGCAAAGCAACTTAAAAGATTCCATCAGGTGGAGATTCCAGGATCCAAGGAACCTCAGCTGTGGACTGACATATTCAAATTTTTTGAAAGAGGTTTTTTGATCTTTTTAATAAAGTTATTTTTTGTTCTGCAATTTTCTTTCCAATAAAGTACTGAAAGATTATATTTTATAAAATGTAGCATCCACTCTTACTTTTGATGATCATGAGAAGCAAAAGAGATATGATACAATTTCATTTAAGGAAATCCATGCAGAACTTATTAAGCTCAAGGTAGTCTCTTCTACGATCGTAATGGCATTAAATACCTTCATGCATCATGTAATTTGATGTGTAGGAAGCTTCTATCTGTAGCAAATTTGACACATTGTACTTATGAATGGATTGATTTGGGTCATGTTTGATCTCCAACGAGTACAATAACAAAATTAGCTTAAAAGAAAATGTGGCAAAAGTTTTGCCCCAAGTATTTAATGCACAGTCACATGGATCGCGGTACGTTCCGGTACGCGGTACGGAAACGGGTGCGCGGTTCGTCAATTTATATAATTCGGTACACTGGGGTTAGGTTCATTCGGAACGCCAATTCGGTAAGCGGTACGGTGTACCATATATTGCGGTACGCAGTATCCTATAAAAAACAATCTATATTATATTTTTAAAGATAATTAGTGGATTATTAGGTGCCAATATATAATAGATGCAATGATATTGGCGCCATTATCAAATAGTGGGAAAAAATTATTAATGAAGAGTAAGCAATCAAAGAAATCACCATTAATTAATAATATTGAAAGTCTAAACATGCCTTTTTGATTCCCAATCGTGTTTCTATTTGATCGGATTCACGAATTGCTACTATCCGATTCGCGAATCGGAGTAGACTGGTTCAGTTTCCATTGAAATTGAAATTCGCCTATTTTATCAAACCGGATCGTGAATCGTAAGGCTATTCGTATGCGGATGAACCCGAATCCGGTACGAGCGATCTGGTTCACGATTCGTGGGGTGTGGGAGTGAATCTTGTGACTATGAATTTTAGTGTATAATACCTCCCCAAACATTTTGGACTGGAAGTGTTTTGAGGGTCAATCCAACCTGACCCATTTGATTATATCTAATGTTACTTGTTTTGGCCCGTTACTTGATCCGTCCATTTTGCTCCTACAGTATCGAGATTAAATTTTCCTATGACATTGTAGTTAGATGAAGCTGTATTTAATGCAGCAATCGTTTGGCGAATCTTGTGCCACCTCTTTGTGACTCGTAATATTATTCATCCATAAATACTGCTGTAAATTTTTGGCTTTTGAACTCAGGAATCAGGA
This sequence comes from Flaveria floridana, assembly GCA_018326465.1. Taxonomy (NCBI): domain Eukaryota; kingdom Viridiplantae; phylum Streptophyta; class Magnoliopsida; order Asterales; family Asteraceae; genus Flaveria; species Flaveria floridana. The sequence goes on from BJCO01018852.1 coordinate 6,609, forward strand.
CATCCCAATGGGCCAGATTTAATATCACCCTACTAAAACTGAGACCATTTTGTATAAAAAATTTTTTTGGTTGAAACCATACAAATTGAAAGAATCATAGTTTATTTGTGGAGAAACGTGTGGTGATTTTACGAGGCAGGAATTGACAGGTCGTCTTGATGCTCCTGTGGTGTTTGCTCACAATGACTTGCTTTCTGGAAATCTGATGCTGAATGATGATGAAGGTATCTTTGTAATATATAAATTTTTAATCACAATTGATGCATTTTATAGAGTCCAAATACAGTGTTCACAGTTTGGCCAGCCCAACCCAACCCGTTTTGACCATGCCAAAAAAGTTTTGTATTTGACCCGTTTTGCCACCTCTAGATAGATAAAATAGTCCAAGAGAGAATTTTGTATATATCTGATTGGTGGCTAACCATTGGTAACTTGTTGATAAACATGATATGGAATCAAGAATACGTAGTATGTAGAAGAGCAAATCTTGTAAATTTAAACTGTCGTCATTTACACCAGACAATTTACAACACAAGTTGTGAAATTAATTTGCAAATCATCATGCACACACACAAAATAGAGAAAGAGGAGGTACAATACGTAACCAATTTTAAGTACTGCAAGAACCATATACACATCTTTGCCTGTTACTTTGATTGTGATACAAACAGTGGTTATGTAGCTTCATAATCCACTCTCCTCCCTCCCATTATATTTGACTAGCACTACATACAAGGGTTCATGCGCCTCTCTACTTAATATTGGTTTGGTATCGCTTCCTCTGTGTGTATGTAAAGGGGATCTCCTTGGTTGTTTTTCTAATCGAAGCTTTATGTGTTTTCTTTGAACAGAGAAGCTCTACATCATTGATTTCGAATATGGATCATACAGTTACAGAGGTTTTGACATCGGGAACCACTTTAACGAATATGCAGGCTACGATTGCGACTACTCCTTGTAAGCTTATCTTAATTTCAAGCACATTTTTATTTTACATCAGTTTCTAATCATAACTAACTTCTACTTTTTTAAAATAACTAAAGGTACCCAAACAAGGATGAACAATATCATTTCTTCAGGAATTACTTGCAACCTGAAAGTCCAGATAAGGTTCCAGAGAAAGATTTGAAAGCTCTGTATGTTGAAACTTGCTGTTACATGTTGGCTTCACACTTGTACTGGGCTCTATGGGCTTTGATCCAGGTATAATTCCCATTCCCATTCCCATTTTTCCATACTTTTATCACAAAAAATTGGTATCTGCGAGTGTATTGTTTATGATTGATTGCCAACCAGGCCAAAATGTCACCCATTGAATTCGATTATCTTGGCTATTTCTTTCTGAGATACAATGAATACAAGAGGCAGAAAGACACATGCTTCTCTTTGGGTGAGTCTTACCTCTCTCAACCCGAGACCGAATAAACTCTAGTTTGGTAATCTGTTTGAAGAACCGAAATTCTTGATAGATTGTACTAAACGTTTTGGTTGGCCGGATTTGTTGGCCCGATTTGTTGTAATCTTGATATTCTGGGTTGGATGAGAAATTTGTATGTTTAAGAAATAGAACCCATTTCAACTTTGTCTGTTTTCATTTTGGGGCTTTTAGATGTAACATATGAATCGAGTGGCGTAACAGGCTACCGAATGTTTTGTGCTTCGGGTGATTCATGAAAGGTCTAGGGCACATGAAGGTATAAATAACTACATTGTTCACGTTCGGATTTGACAAAATTCTAGGCTTAACTATTAACTTCAAGCTTGAAAAACATCAAACCAAACCATCCGGGTCGGGTTAGCTAAACCATTTGGTTCTAGTGGTTTGAAGGTTTAGTCTGACAGTTTGAACTGATATTAGTTAACGAAATAATAAAAAAAAGCTAACCCTGTTTCAAGTTTCAAACTCCCAGCCTGAGTTAAACACCACTAAAACCGAACTGTAAACCAGATCACATAAATTCCAAACAACCCGACTTGTTTCGGGTTTTTCTGTTTGATCGGTTTTAACAGTTTATGAACAGTCATAAAATGATGTAGTCAAACATTTCCATTCAAAAAACATTGTACGGTGTATATATATATATATATGAGTTCTTACAATCCTATCACAAAACATCTAAACAACCATCTTCATCAATTGATACCTAAATCTCATGCTTGAAGCACTTGACAATGAACAATATGGCTCTTCAATCGGTTCCGACCTGCCAGGCTGGACCACAAGTTCGACACCAAAGTCTTCAACTGCCCTTTACCGGCTATGGTTTCCCATGTCGCGCCATCTTTTCCGACACTCACCAATGTTATACTCATATTATTTCTTATAATACAAAGTTTCCCATTTAAAGGGACCAATGCTGCAGCCTCAAAACCCTTTGAGTTCCCCATATGCATCTTGCTATCAATATGCTTACTCCAAGAATCGGTTTCTTCATCGTAAACCCGAACTTTACACCCGTCTTTACACTCCAAAGCATAAAGTTTACCATCTAAACAGGTACTCGGATTCCTCCAACCCGAAACCATCCCATCTTCAACTGCGGTCCACACATCTGTTTCCGGTTGGTACATTTCACTAACCACTTGTCTATGTGACCCGAGCCCCTTCAGGAACCACTTTCCTCCATAAACCAACCCTATAAACGGGACCATGGCTGTACTCATATCTGAAACAAAAGACCATCGGTTCTTACTCGGGTCATAAACTTCAACTGACCTTAGGGACCGTTGAACACCTTCATTTTCACCACCGGCTACGTACAAACAGTTGTTTATGACGCACGTCCCGAAAAAATGTCGTCTCCTAAGCATATCATGGGCCCGGTGCCATTTATTGGTCCGGGCGCTGTAATACACAACCCGTCTCATTGAGCCCTTAACGGGATCTTTACCTCCGAATAAGTATAAATGACACCCGCTTAGGACCGCGCACCCGAAGCCTACAGCCTCAGAGTATTCTTTTGGGACCGGTGGTAAAGGTTGCCAAAGGTGGTTCAATGGGTCAAACCCGAGCCATGTCATCTTTCGGTCTTTGTCTCTTTTCATAACATACACCCATTCTTCGGCTAAATGCAGGTTTCTTCGAAGAGAGTAGAAGAAGTTTCCGGCTAAGAGCCGGTACCATCTTTTGCAAACTAACCGGAGATTACGGTGCTCAATTCGTGGGACCCGTATTAAACAGGCTATGGCGAGGTCATCAGGCAGCCCGGGCAGGAGAGGGGACTGGTTACGGGTTCGGTCGCGGGTTGGTTTTTGTCGGGTGGGGTGAATTGATGGTTTAATGTCAGGTTGTAGACAGAGTTTTGAACCAGGAACAAATCTTTTCGCTCCAGCAACAGTTTTTAGACCAGCATCTACTCTACACAAGCAAGCTGTTGTATCCACCTGCAAGAAAGGGCAAAAACGACATCTTCCTGTCATTAAAATGTTTAACGGGTTTTTGTTAATTCATAATACTCAAGGATTGGATTATTTGAAAACCAAGAACAATTCGGGTTTCATGCTCGTTTAAGTAAAACATCTTGAAAAAATTTAACCATGATTTGAGTTTAATCCATCTAAAGGAGTGCATAAACATACCCTATTGAAATCCCTAAAAGCCAGCATAATTCTACCATGGTAACAGCATAAATGATGCAGACTATGATCAAGAACAATCATACCAAACCCCCTAATGGAAACTCTTAGTGAATGATGCAGTATGATCAACAAATTTCAAAAAGGAGCATATGGTTAATGCACAAGGGAGTTCACGGTCCGGTTTGGCTGATTTTTACGAAGTTCTATGCCAAACCGTTAACTACTGTTTGGGAAAAAGAAAAACCAAACCAGCTGGGTCGTGTGGGTGGGTTAGAATGGCCAGTTTTAGCGATTTTGACTGTTCAGTTTTGAGGGTCAGCGGTTTGAACCAGGTTTTTATTTTCTTCTTTTCATAATCGTTAGTGTATATCTTTAAAATGATAAAGATGGTTCATGAATACTTTACATATACATGAATGCATTTTCAAAGATAAAGCAATAAAAAACCAAACCGTCGGAAATCAAACCGCATAAATCTCAAACCGGCCAGCCGACTTGCTGCAGGTTAGGCGGAACGATCGGATTAAAGAAAATCAGTAATTAGTAAGATGTTCATGGGATCAAAAGAAAATTTTCCAATTAGAGGTAAAATGACATTCTTTTAGCTTTTCATGATCAAATAGAACTACTACTACTAATGTAAAAAAACATGAAAATTGGTATAGCACTTTTATTTACTATCTTAATATAAATCAATCATTTGAGAATATAAAGATAATTAAAGATCAAGCGTTTACCAAAGGAGGCTGAATCCCTCTTTCCATTCTAGACATCCCCTTAACTATATGCAGATTTCATACTTCATCGTCTCCAATGGCAGCTTCAAAATAGAATCTTGATCCTACCAAAGAGGTACAATCTAATCAGAAAATCCTTTGCAAATAATCCCATATTTAAGATTCAACTTATTAGAATCAAAATTTATAAATTGAATGAATTTCAAGAACATATACCTCAATTTTTGTCTTGAAAACATAGATTGAACCGTGTGCAGAGACTAGTGTTTCTTCCACTCAAACCCAACTAAAAACTTGAAAAAGTAAAATTTCAAGATTATAATTTTGGATTCTAAACACCCACAATTTGAATTTGATACCCAACTGATGATAAAGAAAGAACAAAACACTCAAAAGACACAACCTTTAACTAGCCTACAAAGCTGATCAAAAAGCAGAAACTCTAGCTCAGATCTCCAAATGCTCAATAAGAACCCTAGAATCAAAAACCCATGAAGCAAATCCCAAGAAACCAGAAACCCACAGATTATCAAGAAAGAAATCAAAATCCCACAAAATATCAAGAAAGAAATCAAAAACCCACAAATTATCAAGAAAGAAATCAAATCAAAATCCCATGTGGGAAAACCTAGAAATGATGAACAAAGAGGAAAACCTGCAAAATGCCAGACAGCAAGAAATGGGGCAAAAAAGAGGAGCAAATGGAGAGGAATTTAGTGTAGTCTTACCTAAAGTCTTGAGTGGAGGAGAGGGCCCAAAGGTGCAACCTAACAAAACAAAAGAAAAGAAAACAAGCAGAAGAATGTGTTTAAGATGAACACCAAAAAACAAACCTAAACCATTAGTGAAGGGTAAGAGTGCATTTGGAGGATGATGATGATGATGAGTTGGTAGCCTTACAAACTTAAAAATAAGAGAATCAGTCAGCAATTTTGAGAAACTTGCAACCTTGTTTTGGTGTCTTTTATTTAGACTTTAGCATAAAGAGAGATTTGTAGGGTTGTGTTTGGAGAGAGGGAGGGAGTGGTGTATTTTAGGACTTCAAAGTGTTTTGTACGCATAATTTTAAATACCGGGAATAAATGTTCTTTGATTAATTTAGTAACTTTATATACGAGCAAGTTATGTAAATAGAGTTTGTCCCCAATCGGATAATTTAGCGATAAAAGATATGTTTCTTAACTAAATGGTTGTTGTTTCAAATTTTATAGTGTATAGGTTTGGTGAATATTTTTCTATTAGCAGGAATTGTTATTCAAAAAACAAATATAGATAGTGTTTATGTTTACAAGTAGTTTTAATAATTTCATGCACACACGTTAAATAAATAAAATAGAAAAATATTATAAAATAGTAACTAAGTTTTAAAATTATTCTAATTTGGTCATTAATTCATATTTTTCTTAAATTGAATTACAAAATCATCAAATTAAGTAATCATTGAATTTACTTATGCCAAAAAAGTAATAAAGGAGAAGATGTGGATTGTGAAATTTTTAATATAAAAATAAAAAAACATGTTAATTGTATTAAAAAACAAAAAAAGAACCTAAAAGTCTCGTCACCATTCCACATCAACATCAAAGGAAGAAAAAAAAATTTTACTTGAAACAAAAAGAAAAACATGCTAAAAACACATGTTAAGACTATTAATTTTAATAAAATATAAAATCTGAGTGACCTAATTAAAACACTTTTTAAACTTGAGTTACCTAAATTGAACACTTTCAAAATTTGGTTAATTTTTTATAAAGTTACCCCTAAAATAAATATAATAAAGTTTTATTAATTAAATTATTAAAATTACGTATAAAGTAAATGTTATAAGTAATAAAATAATAATATCAACTTCTTAAAATTTTATGTTTTTACCAAAAAATTCTTTATCATTTTATTTCAAAATAAACCGTTTTAAAAAAATACATATTAAATTTTTTTTATTATAACTCTCAGTTTTAATTTTTTTTTTATTTATAAAATTTTACTTTTTAAAATCATTAATTTTAAAATATTTCGTACTTTTGAAGGACTACTGTTTTGGAATAATTTCTTAATTTATAAAAAAATATTTTTTAAAATAACATTAATAAAAGATATCTTCTATTTTAATCAAAAAAACTAAATAATATAATTAATAATTAATATAATTACTTAATAGAAAAGAGAAATGAGAAAACTTTAATGAAGGAGAATATGATGTTATCACTTGTTTACTTAGTTACTCTTTTATTAGAGTATGAAGATTATTTTTAAAATATTAATAAGAATTAATTACATAAATAGTCCATATGGTTTATACAAAATAATAGATTTGGGAACTAAACAAAAAGTAACAACTTTGAGTACTTACTTTTAGTTTTATAACAACTTTGAGTATTAACACTAATAGACGCTAGATTTTCTGTCAAGTTTAAGGGTATTTTAGTCTTTTCATATTATAAGATTATTTATGTAATTAGAGGGACTATTTGTGTAATTTAATTAAAATAATATATTTATACATAACACACACATCCTTTCTCTCTCTCTCTCTCTCTCTCTCTCTATATATATATATATATATATATATATATATATATATATA
>BJCO01018998.1:0-10865 GCA_018326465.1 Flaveria floridana
TGACCTCACAAATAGTCTGTGAAGATGAAAAATGAACGCTCTATGAATAGTTAACGAGATTTCACGTTAGATAACAAACCTTGAAGTGACGGATGTCACACGGCTCCTTGCATGTGGCCCGGCTGTGACTTCAAGTCATGTGAAGCTTGGCCGCGGCTTCTCTTGCCGTGTGTGGCCATGGCCGTGGCTTTCCTGCCGCGTGTCTTTGGTCATGATTCGGTTTTATCAACGTGACTTTCTTAGTCTTGAACCCGGGTCAACATTGGTACCCCTTCAACTTACACCAATATTCTTATCAGTAATGTATCGTATGAGTTTGTCTTGTCATTTATGTACGCACGTTTTAGCATGTAATTTGCTAGATAATTCTTTAAATAAATAATTTTTACTATCTTATAATACAGAATCATTACTTTGGGTAGAAGATCGATTTAACATTTTTCTTAAGATGTGCCCAACCTCTCCTCCCCCTTCTCCTTAATCAATGGCAATGACTGCAATCCCTTACACTCCCTTCTCCCCCTATAACATCAATGCCATCGTATGTTTGTAGGGAATCGAACCCATGACCAGCGCATTACAAATGCGATGCTCTAACCTCTGAGCTAAGCAGACTCACATAACATAAATTCGACATGCATAGGAATTCAATAAACTCTTAAAATCTTTTCTATTAACTATTTGAATTCTTGGCTATTCATATTATTCATAATGAATATGAATATATTAAAGAATAGAATATATAATTTCAAATAACTGTTAAATATTATAGAACATAACCATCAATCTAGCGATATAGAATTTTCATTTTTTTTTCCTGATCACGATTAATTTATCACGATTCAATACTGCCTCTTTTTTGTAACTGATGGTTGATCCAAACTAGATACATTCCATTCTTCTTAAGCACTTTATGTTACTACAGTTTTATGCTCATGAGGGCTGGTTAGTGGACTTGATCTTGGTTAACTTTTGATTAAAATTTATGAACTGAATTAGTAGCAAGCTTGATCAATTAGGTTATTAAACTTGAAGTCTCGTATGAGTTGTATTTTACCTTCATTTTTCGGTTCGAGGCTGGCGGTTACCGCCTTTCAGGTAAGCCACTTCATTGAGTTTTCCAAGTTCTTGATTTTCAAGGTTTTATGAAATTTAAGTGTGAATCATGATTTCTTTTGTAATTTTTTCATCTGTGTTGACTTTAGATTCGGATTTATGAACTAAATTACTAATGGGGTTGATCAATTAGGTTGAAGTTTTATACGATTTGTATGTTAATATAATGAAATTTTATCATATTTCTTGTTTATTCACGTTTTTTTAACTATTTAAGTGCCATTTTCATTCATATTTTAATGTATTGCATTACAATTCAATATGATGGCAAATGCAAAATTGTATGTTATGAAGATTCAGGTCTTTATGATAAGATGTTGTACGTAAGCTGGCAAGCGTATGATGAGATCCATCCTTTTTATTTTTTATTTTTACCACAGACTTATATACTATATATGTTTCATTACCAAAAGATCGGTGTTCATCATGATATAGGATTTTACTAATTTGTACCTCTTGTAATGTCTATTGGTCATGAAGGGCTATTTGTTTTAAGGAGGATAATTTAATTTCGTAAAGCAGTAAAGTTTTGGGTTGTGTTTCTCTAATCAAATTGTCACACTCCACTTTTCATAGGGTTAACGTGACCGATTAATACCAAACTTACAGCGGAAACTAAATATATGTTTCACGGGATCAAAAGATTCTTATAAGTAACTAATACATTACCGTAATACTTGTTAAGGAAATAATTTAAGTTAACAAAAGCATGACTAAACCACTAGTACAAAATTCTTTAGCTGATTAGTCTTCTAGCCATTCCCATCTCTCTTGTTCTAGAAATTTATCTCTAATGTTCACGAGTAATACATGCTTAAAAAAGGAACGTCAACTTATGCCGGTGAGTACATGCAACATATAACTTTATCAAAACAGTTTCAAACATATGTTGAAATGTAAAAGTACATGTATATAAATCATTTCAACTCTATCAAGCTATTAATACAAGATTTAAACCATATGTACTTATCCAGCTTCTATATACATAGAAGTATAAATCTGAAGTTTAGCGCCCTAACGCGCACATGAAATGTACCGATTATACGTATATATGTCCCGAGTCATTCATATGATTTTTACACTGCAAACTTTACTTCAATCAAGCTTTAATGCATTTCAAACAATTACACTTTATGACAAGCATATATCACAGTTTTTAAAAATGTTAACATGACTCACCTTGCTTGATGTTTTAGCCAAATATCAAGGGTTCTTCTTGATTCGTACCTATATCATAATCAATTCTAGTTACTTTATTAAGTGTTTAATCTTATCAAGATTTCTTCAATACCAGTTAATATCATTATTATCATTATTAATCTTAAGGATAATGTAATCTATCGAAATACTTTAAAACCCAAAAATTGTCATAGTGTCTAGCGCTTTTTCCCAAGTCACATTTTTAAAAAGATAATGACTACATTATTAATTTACTTCATCTTTTTTTTTGAACTAGTTAGTTCAAATGATTCTAAACTTCAATTATATATCATATCTTTTACAAAACTTTGATTTATAACCCATGTTTATCTGTCAATAACCAGGCTTTAAACTAGGATAAAATAGCTTATAATCCTCTATTGTTGATTTCAAATATTAAGGTAAATCTACTGCAGGTTGTTAGCTTCTTTCTCTCTGCTTCCTTTAACCTAACAATTATCTTGTGTTTTCAACCTTAGTCATCATCAATTTCCTTTAACTATGAATTCTTTAAATTTTAGGTTTATAATAATTTACCAGCTTAATAATATAAGGAAGATGATGAAGGCTTCTTGATCTTGTTTTCTAATGCTCCAAATCCTTTAATAATAATCAACTCTATGAAGATGGTTTAATAACAGATGAACGATGATGTTCCCTCACTCTTCATCCTCATGTTCTTAACCTGCTTATGCAAATTTCTTGATGAACAAATTCTTCCACAAGAGAATTTCTAATATCTACACCAACTGAATTGAATAACACTTAATATTAGTTTTATATAATCATTAACTTACAATTTACTAAACTTTGAGTTAGAATTTCTTACTAATTGAAGATTTCTTTCTACTCCTGTTCTTTAATCAGTGAGCTTCAGATCAAGAACAAGAAGTCTTCATTTTTCTATTTCAAACCAAATTTGCAGGTTCTGAAAGTTTCTTTGACGTGAATAATTAAACACCAAATCTTGAATATATAAGAACTTGAAGCTAGGTAGTCTTAATAGCTTTGAGAGGTGGCAGCTTAAGTTTCAGAGGTGTCAATTGCCTCTTTAATGTGGCCTTTTGATTTAATGAGCTGGAGGTTTAAATTTTAAGATGATAACAAAATTGGTCCTTTAATATTTGGGGTTTTATTCTTACACCCCATAGCTTTTTATTTTGGATATTACAATTCTACTCCTCTTAAACAAATTTTATCCGTGAAATTTTTACTTTTCTTATGAGTAAAACAAATAGGGATACTTTTCCTTCATCTCGTCTTCTCGTTTCCATGTGATTTCAGGACCTCTACAAGAGTTCGGCAGAACTTTCACCAATGGTAATTGACTCTTCCTTAATTTTTTGATTTGACGGTCGATTATTTGCAAAGGTTCTTCAATAAAATTTAACTTTTCATTGATTCGTACTTCATCAAGTAGTATGATTAATGATTCATCTGACAAGCACTTTCGTAAGTTTGACACATGAAATGTGTCATGTATACCACCTAATTTTTCAGGTAATTTCAAACGATAAGCCACTTCACCAACTCTAGAAAGAATCTCAAATGGTCAAACGTAACGTGGACTTAGTTTTTCTTTCTTTCTGAACCTTATAACGCCTTTCCATGGAGATACCTTCAACATTACGCGATCTCCCACGTTAACTTCTAATGGTTTTCTTCTACGGTCCCGGCATAACTTTTCTGCCAATCTTGTGCGGCCTTCATTCTTTCTTTGATACACACAATTTTCTCCGTTGTTTCTTGAAAATTTTCTGGACCCGACAACTGACTTTCGCCGACCTTATACCAACACACAGGAGTTCTGCACTTTCTTCTGTATAAAGCCTCGAATGGTGCTACTTTTATGCTTGAGTGGTAACTATTGTTATACGAGAACTCAATCAAGGGTAGGTGGTTATCTCAACTCCCACCAAAGTCAATCACACAAGCCCTTAGCATATCTTCTAAGGTTTGAATGGTTCGCTCACTTTTTACCATCAGTTTATGGATGATAAGCCGTACTTAGATTTAAACGAGTACCCATTTCTCTTTGAAAGCTTTGCCAAAATTTAGACGTGAAGCGACTTTCTCTGTCTGATATTATTGAAATTGGTACACCGTGTCTTGAGACAATTTCATTAACATAAATTCTTGCCAACTTTTCCATCATGTAATCTTCTCGTATTGGCAGAAAGTGAGCTGACTTCTTAAGTCTATCAACTATTACCCAGATAGCATCATACCCTGAACTTGTTCTTGGGAGTTTTGTAACGAAGTCCATGGTTATCCTTTCCTATATCCATATCGGAATCTCCGGTTGTTAAAGATGACCATACGGTTTCTGATGCTCCATTTTCACTTGTAAACAAGTTAAGCATCTCCCAACGTATCTAGCAATTGCTCTTTTCATTCCCGACCACCAAAAGTCATTTCTTAAGTCTTTATACATCTTATCACTTCCAGGATGGATAGTTTATTTGGACTTATGCGCTTCATCTAGAATTGCATCTTGTGCTCCACCGTACTTTGGAATCCACATCCTACCGTTATGCCTCAAGATACCATCATTGCCTGGTTTTAATAGCTTAACTCTTCCAACCATTCTTTCTTTCTTAATCATACTTTCTTCAAGAGCTTTTTGTTACGTATCTTTTATTTGATTAATTAAGCTTACTTTCACATCTATCCTCATTGCACAGATTTTTATTGGCTTTATTCTTTCTTTTCTACTAAAAGCATGCGCAACTATGTTTACCTTCCCGGATGATACCGGATTTCATAATCATAGTCATTCAATAACTCCATCTATCTCCTTTGTCTCATATTCAACATTTATAGCTCAAAAATATACTTTAGACTTTTATGGTTAGTGTAAATTACACATTTGATACCATAAAGATAATGCCTTCAAATTTTCAAAGCGAAAACTACAGCTCCCAATTCTAAGTCATTGGTGGTGTAATTCCTTTCATAAATTTTTAACTGCCGAGAAGCACATGCAATTACTTTGTTTATTTGCATTAAAACAGACCCAAGACCATAGTATGAAGCATCACAATAAACTATAAAATCTTCAGTACCTTCTAGTAGAGACAAGATTGGAGCCTTACTAAGCTTTACTTTTAGAGTTTGGAAGGCTTCTTCTTGTTTGGCTCCCCATACAAATTTTCTTGATTTTTGAGTCAAAGTTGTCAAAGGTGTTGCAATCTTTGAGAAATCCTGGATGAATCTTCTATAGTATCTAGCCAATCCAAAAAATCTACTCATTTCAGTCGGGATTTGTGGAATTTCCCATTTCATCGCGGCCTCGACTTTAGAAAGATCGACTTCTATACCTTGTTTATTAACTATATGCCCGAGAAATTGTACTTCTCTCATCCAAAATTCATATTTGGAAAATTTTGCATAAAGCTTCTCGTTTCGTAACAATTCAAGAATGAGTCGAAGATGGCATTCATGATCTTCTTGACTTATTGAGTAGATTAAGATCTCATCAATAAAGACTATTACAAATTTATCCAAGTATGGCTTGTAAACATGGTTCATCAAATCCATAAATATGGTCGGTGCATTCGTTAATCCAAATGGCATAACAAGGAATTCATAATGACCATACCTTTTTCTAAAAGCCGTCTTAGGAATGCCCTCTTCCCGTACTTTTAACTGGTGATATCCCGACCGCATATCTATTTTTGAGAAATGACTTGATTCTTGGAGCTGATCAAACAAATCATCAATTCTTGGTAACAGATATCTATTCTTAACCGTGACTTTGTTTAAGTCTCTGTAATCAATGCACACCCGCATTGTTCCATCTTTCTTTTTAACAAATAGTGTACGATGTAACATCTGCCCATTTTCAAATTATAAACCCAAAACCAAACTCATTTTGAACTTTCATACGATGGAAATTTCATCATTAAACTTATTTTATTTATTTTAATAAATCAAATGCGTTAAATGTGTAATTTAACCAATATTGATAATTGTTTTATTCAATTTCCATTTATTAAATCATTTAAACAATTTATAATAATTTATAATTTATAAAATAAATTTTAAAAGGTTATTAATATTTATAAGATTTTAAATATTCAATTAAAATAAATAATCAAATTACAAGTTCTTGTGAGATTTATAAAGTCTATAAAGATTTAATAAAAAAGAAGTTGTTAAACTAAAATTAAAGTCTTAATAAATTTAGAGTTTAAATTATAATTATTCTTGTTAGGACCGTTTTCGTATGGAGTACTAATGGATTCTGCGTGAGACCAGATCAAATAGCACAGAATTCTATTTGATTGACGATCCAATTAGTGAGAACGAGCAACCTGATCGATCTAACGATTAAACAAACGTTAAGAACGAGTTGGAATTGATCAGGAACGAACTATGAACTTGGCTGAATGAACTTTTACGCTCTGGACGACTAGGGTATGATAGTATTCTAAGTGTTTTTTCACGAATTATGTGGTATTTATAGATTTTCAGTGTCCATTCGTACGACTGAAACCATTAACATGGTTCAGTCGTGCGACTAACTCATGCGTCTGATTCATACGCACGACTCTGAAGGTTCAGTCGTGCGATTGAGTCAATCTTATGTCTCGGTCATATGACTGATCCAGTCTCCTGGTTCAGTCATGCGACTGGTCCATAAGTTTGGTTCATTCGTGTGTATGGTCCATAAGTATGGTACATTAGCATGAATAACCACACGACTAAGTTGAACACATTTCTAAATCATTATTGACTCATAACTATGTACAGCAACCTCAAACCTATATATAATGTTCATAAATATAAGTAATACCAATTACAATACAAATATGATATAAACAAAGACAATCAACATCAAAACTCACATCATATTTCATTGAACATTTTCATTACATATGTGTAAGAAATGAAAGACATTTATATTTAGGAACATAAACTAGGAACAATGTATCAACAAACTCCCCCTTGGACCTAGTTTATTCTATTGACTAACATTCTTCACATGTTCTTAGAATTTCTTGTACTTCTCCTCTTTTGTGACTCATACGTGTATCTCGAAAGCAAAGCAGAGTCTTATCACATGTTAGAATTAGGGTGCTTGTACAATATCCTGCGTGTCATAGAACAGTGGCCACTTGTACAATGTGTAAACATCATCAGTAGACAAGTTAGTGAGCCATATTGGATCAAATACCCTGATAGTCTCTATTTTACCCTCTCTGTTCAACACTATGACCGCTTCCCCCATCCTCCAGTCGTAATACCACCATTTGAAGTGTGCAGTGAAGTCTTGAGGCATCTCCCGCAATGGGATTTCAGCACTACCTTAGGCTTCCCAGTGTTAGGGTCAACTTCAGTCTTATGAACGAACCTCTTAGGTTGTTAAGGTCTGAAGTTTACCTATCTGGTATGGTATTCTCTCTTCAATGCCATCTCGAACCAGCCCGACATCTTCCTCGGGTTGGCATACAAAAGGTCTAAACAGGCTAACCTGTTCAGCTCAAAACCAGGAAGAGACTTCAGATCGTGTGGGTATCTGAAGTACTCAATCCCCTTCTCCCACTTAACAGCGTACACCTCCAGATCTTCAAAATAGGCCCAACTGATGATTTTGCCTGACATCTTTTGATGTCTCTTAACCTTGTAGAGTTTGGTGTAGGCGTTTGGCTTTGGAGGTTCACGTTAGGCTCTCATCTCTTTCAAACAAGCTACCCATTCAGCCTTCTTTATATCAACATCAGTGTCTATGGCTTGGGCTTTACCTTCCTCTTTTTCTTTTTCTTTCTCTTTCTCATCAAGTGTTCCAAAAGTATCACTGTCAAATGTTTCACCCAAGTCGGGGATAACATTAACCTCAGGGTCAGTGTACTCTGGATAATACTCTGATGTGACATCTTCAATCTCAATCTCATCCACACCTTGTAGCTCTTCATCACTAATAACATCGACTTTCGGAGCATCTTTGACAAGCTCGTCAGGATTTAGTCTGAACATATCTGCGAGCTGGTCGTCAGTCAGGTCGTGGATGATTTCTCCCTCTTATGGAGTGTAACTCACAGATCGTCTTACTATCACTTGCAAATCAAGAATCATTGTGAGTTGAGTCTTCATTTGCTGAAGGGGAGAAATATCATAGTTATCGGTCTGTTAAGTTGTATTTGTTAGATTACACAACTAACAATGCATACATTAATCATTTATCAAAGACATTAAACATAAATTTTCATAAATTACATTAATGTAATAAACATTTCAAGTACAAAAGTTTCAAATTCATAAACATTTAAGCATTACATTTCCCTTCATCGTGTGTCTCTTCAGCTTGAAGAGCTGAG
The DNA here is from genome assembly GCA_018326465.1 of Flaveria floridana. Taxonomy (NCBI): domain Eukaryota; kingdom Viridiplantae; phylum Streptophyta; class Magnoliopsida; order Asterales; family Asteraceae; genus Flaveria; species Flaveria floridana. The sequence continues at coordinate 8,637 of BJCO01018998.1, forward strand.
GATGAGGTTCCTTGATCTTGGTTTCTCTTGATGCACCTCTCCCTTGTTGATGGAGCCGAGGCTAATGCAGTTGCATCACCTGCCTGATCATCATCATCATCATCCTCATCCCCCTTCTTGTCCTTCCTGCTCCCTCTAGCTTCCTCATCATCTCATTCTTCATCTGATTCATCATCGCTTGAATCTTCATCATCATCATCTCCATCATCATCTCCATCACCCTTTATCTTCAAAGGCTCACTCTTCGTACCCTCCAGTCTCAATATCATCTTTTTATTCTGCTTCTCCAACTCATCAATCATCTTGGCAGATGCAAGCACTAGCTCGTTTTGAGCTTGTAGGGCAGTGTGAGCTCGAACTAAAGCTCTCTCGTGAGTTTCGTTCTTCTCAGTAAGTTTGGCAATCTACTTGCCCTGTGCTGCATTAACTGCCATCAGTTGGTTTAGCTGGTTGGCCCTCAGATCATCGGTTGCCAATAGCTTCAACACTAATCGGTTTAGGCTGGCCAACTGTTCCTCTAACCCAACGGTGGGTAGAGTAGAGCTCTGTGGAGGAGGAAACTGTGAAGATGTGCCCGCTTAGGGAGTAGAAGGTGTAGTTGTGGATGTGGTATAGATGGGAGTAGGAATTGGGAATGGTTGGTGGTGGAACTGTTTTGGGCATGGTGTGGTGGATGGAATGGTAGTGGTGGTGGCTGTGGCTGTGGTGGTGTCAGTGGCTGTGGTGGTGGTTGTGGCAGTGGTGGTGGCAGTGGCTGTGGCAGTGGTGATGGCAGTAGCTGTGGTGGTGGAAGAGCTGATAAGTACAAACCTTTGCCTCTTGCCCTTCTTGCCCTTCTTGCCATAGGGTTGGGCCATTCGTTTCCTCCTGGAACCCTTGGCAATCTGGGCTCCCCCTGAGCTCATCGGCTAGTCGGGTGTGTATAATGGGTCTATGACATCAGCATCACCACCCTCAGAACCATCCTGGCGTCCTCCAACCGCCTCCTTTCCTTTCTCTGTAGCAACCACCCTACTACCTACTCTCCTTGTGAGAGGCTCATCATCATAATCTTCGTCTTCGTCAATCAGAAAGTCCTGGTGGATAGCAGCTTGCTCAGATCCACTAGGTGCTGATGCACCACTCTGCTGAGGTGGTGGAGGAATAGTAGACGTGTACGTGGCTCGTGTTTGGCTTGAGCCCTCCTCTCCAGTACCTTGACCATCACCTTGGTCGCCATTATCGTCATCGTCATCGTCGTCATCGTCTGGGATCATGACTGGCTCAATATCGGAGTCATTGTCATCATGGTGCCACTTCATTCTGGCGGGTGTGACATAATCGATGTTGGCTAGATGACCAAACAACCTCCTGACTGGGGGCTTCACCTGCTTCCCCCGGTAAACCTTCATCCTTCCTAGGGTAGTGTCATCCATCACCTCTAGTACTACCTCATCATCCTTGTTCTTGGGCAGTAAGGGGAGCTTCTTATCAATAATCATCTATAGGAACTGAGGGTACATACCGAAGCCCTCCTTCCCATTCACCTTTATGTTCTCCCTCAAATACCCGAAAAACATCCTCGAGAAACTGAACAGGTGGTTCAGTACCAGTGCAACGAATGCATTCTGGATTTGGTCGCTCATCTCGTCAAATCCTCCTCTTCTTGACGTGATGCACTTGAGGATCACATGTGCCAAGTACTTAAACTGAGGGCACATGTTGCTCTTTTTAAGCACGCCATCATTTATGTCGCGGCATACTTGATCCTTAAGAAGCAACCCTTAACGGTCAGGGGATGTAGCTTGGTTGGGTAGTCGCCTTCCTCACCCAAGTCCAAGACTCTCCTAATGTCATCTTCCCCGATGTTGATGTCAAGTCCGTAGATAGAACTTCAGATCCTATATGGCTTGACAGAGCGATATACAACAACATTCTCCCAGAATGCCTGCTGTATGGATCTGTGTTGTGTGCATGGAGCTGAAGTAGCTCTATAAATCCTCGACCGTCGTAAGAAGTCTATGATGCCAACGAACTCCGAAGCGTTCCTAGACGTAGGATCGAGGTAAGCACAGATATTGTGCTTGGTGCTCATCATCCATCTATCAGCCATTTTGCTGCAACACAGGTAACAAACACGTTAGATCCGTTCATAAGAGAGAACATATGAGTTAGAACATATTTTACCCAACTGGTTCAATCGTACGATTAAACCATGCGACTGAACTCAGTCGTGCGATTGAGCCTCCG
>BJCO01019343.1:0-10359 GCA_018326465.1 Flaveria floridana
GCCTACATTGATGTGGATTCACAAATTTAAAGTCTGTTTGAGGAGGGTATACTAAGGGCAATGTCTACCCTATCTCACCCTGCTAAAAATCCAATAGTTGGATAGATGTATGATGCTGATAAGAGAGCCCTAGTAATCTCTAGATCTCAGGGACACCAAGAAGTCCTTGACTTTTACAACCTGTGATACTATGAGAGTACCTATTTAGTTTACCTGCCTCTTTCCAATCCAAGTCAAAACAGGCAAGCTACAAGGTTAGCTGAAAGATTCAAGATAGGGTGCTTGAAGGGTTCAAAAAGAGCACCAAGCTAATAGACAGAGGCTAGCATGCAAGACTGTTGGTTAACTAGATGTTGTGGTGGACCCTAAGATTAGCTTTGAAGGGGAGACCTTGGCTGAAGGGCCAGTAGTTGAGCCTATGAACCTTGAGACAGGAACTACTTCAAGACCCATTACCCTCAGTAAGGCACCAGCTGATGAAGGTATCTCACAGCCTCTTTCTAGCCAGATCTCAAGTACAACACCAACGAATGAAGGCCAAAGATCTTTCTACCTTGAGTCACACAGGCCTATGAGTGATAAAGGGAAGAAGAAGATGACCTATAAGGAGATTAAGAAGTAGGAGAGAGAAAGGGATAGGAAGACAAGAAGAGAGAGTTCAAGTGAGACCCCTGGCTTCACGGAAGCTGTAATTAGGGCTACCCCCAGGCCAAACATTCAACAAGATGAGTTGAGGGCAGCCATATTGAACTATCTAGGTGTAGGAACTCCAATGTTGATGAACATCTCTCTCCCCTTAGAGGAATTGAATGAACTGGCTGACATGGAAGTGTCAAAGGAGAGACATGAGGCTGAGGATGCTGAATTTCTCCTCAAAATCAAAGAGAACGGAGAAAAAAAGATTCTACATGGCTCTTACTCTCTTCGCAGTTCAGGAAAGCCCTGAGGCAGAGGCTGTGGATACTAAGCAACAGACTCACGTTGGTAGGAAACAAGACAGGAAAAACATGATAACCTACCTCAGTGCCACATCTATTAGGTAGATAAGGGAAGAGGCTGCAAAGTCAAGAGCTACCATCAAAGCCAATCAAAAGAAGTCTACTAACAGACAAAAGATGGTGAGCTTCTTGAAGCTGTATGGATTTTCTGGAAAGAGACTTGGTCTAATGTCTCTATCCACTATGGATGAACATATTAATGAGATTTAGAAGAAGATCAAAAGGGGTGAGCTGGTTGACTTGCATTCTCCACCAAGTCAGGCTACACCTAAAGCTAAGGTCAAGGTTGAACCCCAAGAGATAACGCAACCTGGACCTAGTGCAACATCACAGCCACGCCAAGCGATAACACAACCTAGACCTAGTACTACATCATAGCCATTTTTATCTTTTGATCCACAGAAGGGTCCCGATCCTTCTCCTTCTGAACCTGGGAAGGAAAAGGATCCAACTGAGAAGGACAAACAAGAAGAATCTAGTACTGCTAGCTAGCCTTTTAGTTAAAGTAAAGAAAGAGAAAATGGATGGCCATCAGAAGGCACTAGAAGAAGAAGAAGAAGAAGAAGAAGAAGTCTAAGGCATCCACCTGAACATCCTATGGATGCTCAAGAAGAGCCTACTCAGCAAAGTCCACTCATAGTAGACCCCATTGTTGCTGAGAGACCCATCCTTTCATGGGTATTTGTACTAACCCAAACAAATGGTATGACACTATAGATCAAAGGAGTCAGAACACTTACTTATGGAAAAACACACTTGATGAAGGGAATGGTCTTGATTATGATGAAGACTGCCAATAGATGAAGATCAAGCTTCAAGGTTCCCCTTCAGTTTTGGTAGCATCACCCTAGGGGGAGTTTGTAAGGACTACGCTTAGTGGCTGATGCAAGCAAAGAGCTCTAAGCTGCACAAGTGAAGTACATGGAAGCTACTTTAGAAGTTTTGATATAACTCGGTGAATTATGCTAAGTATCAAATCTTTCGAAGCAAAAAGACCAATTCTTCCGAAGCCAAATATGAAATCTTCCAAAGCTTCAAAGACAAAGTTAGCCAAATCCAAGAGTGATTTCTTCCAAAGATAGAGAAGGCATGTCTTCTTTGACATGCTTTTGACAAAAGTTGAAACACCTTTCCGCTGTCATCTATGAAGGCTCACCTACTTGCATGAGTTGGTGAAAAGTCCATGCTTTTGTCAACTGTAGAATAAGGTGTTGAGTCTGTAACTTTCCAACTATGTACTTTTATCCTTTTTATAATAGATAAGGATGTGATCTATGACATGTCATAGTCACTAGTCAAAAGGCAATCTTACTTTTGACTCTACATTGATCTTGTTATCTACATTAGTGTTTCCAGCTGGCCTTCATAGTATGGCCGGTTGTAGGATATAATGTAAAAGTATATCAAGTACTTGTATTCTAAAGGTAAGCTTTGTAACACTTTTAAGAACTTGAGAGCAATATACATCATTCTTGTAAACCATATATGTATGTTCTTGTTCTTGTTCTATTCTTTTTCTTGTTTTCTTTATTTCATCATAAACCAGTTCCCTATCTGATTTGCTAAGTGTTATAACTCTCCTAACAATGTGAAACTATTACGTTGACCCCTTTACTGGTCCTACACATATGGTTTTGAAAATAGATTACACATGTGTAACTAAAACAATGCTTTCTAAAAATTGAAACTTTTCATAAATAAAATTCCAACAAAAAACATTGTCTGTAACCTTATTTGGACTATATGAGTCTGAATGTATATGATCTTATTTGAGTCACTAGCGGGTCGTTGGGTCAAACTAGTCAACTTTAGTCAATAAAAGTTAACTTTGGTAAAAATTCAAAATTATCAAATTATGTTAATCTTTTTCACAAACACACTAATAGTTAATGTTGTTTGGATACAAAATGGTTTATATGTACCATTATGTACACACACTCATGGACATATACTTCATAGGTAATGTTTGTTGACTAGCATTTTAATTATTTCTTTATTACTCACTCTAAGGTGAGTCTTCATGATTACAGTTTTACATACTTTTTTTTGGGGGAGAAGCATGCAAACAAACTTTTATTGGTTTTGTATATTGCTCAAGGTGATAACTTGACAGCACCGGTCAATGTTAAACCAACACCTCTCAAATAGCCCTAAATGACCCTCTTATACTGAAGAAAATACAAATGAACCCCTGCTCAAACTATTTAGATTGAGCAGGTCCCCATACAATAACCCATACATGAGGAAGTGGAACAAAGAGCTCCCACTTCACCTGAGGAGCAAACCACTCCCATCATTTCATTGATCAATGTTGAGATTCCTCATGTTTAGCCTGATGAACTCACTATTATAGCTATAAGCCTTCACTCTGAGTCTCAAAACTCAGGTGATCAACCTTTAGGGGACAGTTACCAACCCTTACCTTTAGATCTTAACCAACCAATCCCAGACCTCTAATTCTATGATGATGAGGATATATGATTCAGTGAGTATCATGAGTCTGTCTTCTCTTCCCCTGCTCAAGGAGAGATAAGTACTCCTGCAACACCTATATCTAGCCCACATCATCAAACCCCAACTGAGGTGGCTACCTTATGAAGGCAGGTCATTCATTAGCAACTTGAGATTATCGATCTCAAAAACAAGTTAATTGGGACACCTGTTAGGTAAACTAAACTAGGCCCGCAAGAACCTCTGGATGTGGTAGAACTAACCCTTCGCACCCCTATACAAGAGGGTGATGCTACCAAAAAAGGGGAGAAAGCCCTACCTGCAATTAAGAACCTGGGAGTTCTTCCAAGAGTATAGACATAGAGGACTCACCATCCTCACTTGCAGTTGCCCACACTTAACAACCTCCTCAGGTGCACATGGATGTGGATGCCTTGATTCAAAGCCTATTTCATGATGGTATACCAAGGGCAATGTCTACCCCATCCTACACTACTTACAATCCAATAGTAGGATGGAGATATGATGCTAATAGAAGAGCCTTGGTACTCCCTAGATCTGAGGGGCAACAAGAAGTCTTCAATTACAAACCCTAAGATACTATGAGAGCTTTCCTTTGGTTGATCTGCCACTTGCTAAACTAAGTCAAACCAGACAAGCTGATAGGTTAGCTGAGAGGCTTCAACAAAGGTTGCTTGAAGAGTTCAGGAGATCATCCTACCTATATAGACAGAGGCTAGCAAGTAAAACTATTGGTCAACTGAATACTAAGGAAAACCTTAAGATTAGCTTCGAAGGGGAAACTGTAAGGTTTATACTAAAAGGCTGATGTAACCAAAGCAATCAAAGAGATCTCAGCATGCATGCATGAAGTATAAAGGAAAGTTATTTCGGAAGTTTACATAACTTAGAAATTTATGCCAAGTGTAAAATCTTCTGAAGCTGAATGACCATATCTTTCGAAGCCAAAAGATGAAGTCTTCCGAAGCTTCAGAGACAAAGTCTTTTAAAGCCAAAGACTTATTTCTTCCGAAGATCGAGAAGACATGTTTTCTTTGATCACCTTTTGACAAAAGCTGAGTGACTTTCCGCTGCCAACCCTGAAGACCCACCAACTTAGATGAGTTGGTAAAAAGGTCCAAGCTTTTGTCAACTGTAGATTAAGGTCATTGGTCTGTAACTTTCAACTTTTGTACCTTTTATCCTTTTTGTAATATATTAGGATGTGAGCTATGACATGTCATAGTCACAAGTCAAAAGGCAATATGACTTTTGACTATACATTGATCTTGTTGTCTAGATTAGTGTTTCCAGCTGGCTTTCAAAGTATAGTCAGCTGTAGGATGTAGTATAAAGTGTCTCAAGTACTTGTCTTTATCTTTATACTTTTAACACTTATAATAGAACTTGAGAGCAACATACATCATTCTTGAAAACAAAAATTACTATCTTGTTCTTGTTCTTGTTCCTATTCTTGTTTTGTCTCATACTTACTTATGTTCTTAGTATCATCAATATAAAACCAGTTCCCTATTTGATCTGCTAAATGTTCTAAGTCTCTCCACATTGTGAAACTATTGCATTGACCCCCTTAAACGGCCCTTTGATTGATATCAGATCATTTTAGGCTCTTGGTGGCAAGATCTCACCATCTTAAATCCCTTTAGTTTTATAAAACACTTAACAACTCAAGTGCCAGCTCTTACCAAGGCTGATATGGAAACCTGTACTATGACAAAATCTCCACTGATCACTCTTAATGACTTTTATACTTTGATGCCAAAGAATGGAAGGCTTAATCAAGTCTCAAGATAGAAGGATGTGGGGATCTGTTGTCTCAGGACCCCATGTACCATGCACCACTTCAGCTGTTACTAGTGGTGGCATGATACCAAAGAAAGTGTCTGACTACTCAGAAGAAGGCTGGAACAAGATTGATGTAGATCAGAAGGCCATTACTGCTCCCCAAACTTCTTTTCCAAACTCTATATACAAATGCTTCAAGAAGTGCAAGACTGCTAAACAACTATGGGATGCACTGAAACTTATGTATGAGGGGTCTAATGAAGCAAAAGAGAACAAGAAAGACCTCTTAAAGCAACAGGTTGAGAGCTTCACCTACAAGACAGGTGAAACCATGACTTAACAATACTTTAGTTATGTTGAGATTGTGGATACTTTAATGGATGTTGGAGTAGCTCATGAGAACAACGACATTGTGAGGATGTTCATGTCCTCTGCTCCTAGACAATGAACACACTATTGTATGGTCATTAAGAGGATAGAAAAACTCAAGACCCTTATTTTTAATAAGTTATATGGTATCCTCAGTTGATACCAGAATGAAATAAACATGCAAAATCCATCTGGCAGCTCACCCAACAATTAACAGGGTTCTGCCCTTCATGTGGTTAAAAGGGATTATAGAGAACCATAACATCATCTCATCTACTACCCTAAAAACTCACAAAAGGGTCTTTTCATCACCTTCCCGGAGACACCAAGGGAGAGATACATCCAAAGAACCAATTTCAAGAGACAAGCTCTTCTCAAGCCTTTGTGTCAGCTGATGAAAACGGTGGAAACTTTCTCTTCACTCTTGAATACTTTGACTGTTTCCTTCCAAATGATCTGGGGTACATGGGAATAGTCTAGTAGATGGCTCTTCTCACTCACAGGGCCAAGAAGTTCTACAAGAAGACAAGCAGGAAGTTTCCCAACAATGCAACTAAAGGAAAGTTTAGGCTGGATAAAAGCAAGGTGGAGTGTTACAACTATAACCAAATAGGACGCTTTCACAGAGAGTGCAAGGAACCAAGGACAAATGGTGGCCAAGCACAAACCAGACCAAACTACATTGATGGAGCTCCATAGACTGAGAAGACAAAGCAGCGACTTGTAGTTGCTATTGAAGAAGGAGGCTTTGACTGGAGCTTTTAGGTTGAAAATGCATCTCCAAACCAAGCACTGATGGCTGATCTTGAACAAGTAAAGGTATTGCAACATCTTCGTACTTCTTAATGTATTGCTAAAGTTAATAGATACAGGTCCTATAACTTGGAAATGAGACCTGACCTTGAGTCCTTAAATATCTTTAAATCTAATTTTAAAAAGAGCTGAAAATGATTATAAGATTAAGATAGATGATCTAGAAAAAACCATTTCAACTCTTAAGCATGAACACACTAACTAAAGGACTCAAATCAAAGATCTCATCACCAAGTTAACTAAATGTCAGGCTGAGCTTGTGATCAGCAAGGCCAGGGTAGAAAAATGTGTTCTTGAAGAAGAGATCTTCAAAAACATTATATCCTCATCCTTGCATACAAAGATTTGTTATCAGAATAAGTAGGGACTATCATCTACTAAGATAGATCCTCCACACACTCTACTATCTATTAGATCTCCAAGGTGTGAAACTTGTCAATATGAGCTTCCCCTTATAGACCCGATACAAGAAGAGGATGAAGATGAAGAGGATATAGTGAAGGATGGATCTGAGGTGAGTGAAAAAGATCATTCTAAGAAGGGTTACTATTCTCTTAGGGGGAGGAAAGAACCAGGGATGACCATGTCCAAAAGGAAGATTTTGATTAGAACAGCCAAGAGAAGGTCAAAGAAAGCATAAGAGATCAAGGCCACTTTCAACTCCAAGCAGAAACAAGTCTTTATCTCTATATGATTTGAATTGGTAAAGACCGAAGACTCAACGATGGACTCTAGTACCAGGAGTCCTAGTTCATGTCCAACTCATCCATGTGAAGAAAAGAAGGCTGATCAGTTGTGCACCACTGCTGCACAGCCTGAACCATCCAGTTTCAAAAGCAAGCCTCAACATAAGAAGCCTACTGCATCATTTGTGAAGATGAATATGGAGGTGGAAACTAATCAAGATTAGCTTTTTACTTAAAAAAAAGCTCTTAGAAGAAATCCAGTTGATTGCATCATGTATGATAGTACTTCTCACCTTTCTAAGGATTGCATCTACAACCCCTAAAGTACTATTCACATGACGAAGAAGAAAACTTATGAGAAGAAAAAGGAGAAGAAAAAGAAGAAGACATCTTTGGAAGGAAAGTATTTTCCTTTTAGTAGTTCTAAAGTAAAGAAGAAGACATGTGAAAACTTGCATTGGGAAGAAAATCTGGTCTCAAGAGAAAGGAATGCTTTCAAAGTACTTAAGTCTGTTGCAGTGGATGAAAACCTTCCGATGGTCTAGTCTACAAAACTTTTGGAGGTATCAAAACTTCTAAAGTGTTAAAGGTCAAGTCTAATCTTCCAAAGAAGGTGTTGAAGATAAAGGAAGACCATGTGACTAAAAGTTCCTTATCAACAACAACCAATGATCCTTAAAGTTTGCATATAGTATCAATCACTGTTACATTGTCTTTAGCTCACTTTGATAAGCCCAAGACCAACAAGGCTTAGGTTTCCAAATGTAACTAACCATATCTTTTTGTGTAGGAACAGTTAAAGACCAAAACGAATATATGGATCATTGATAGTGGTTGTTCTACTCACATGACAAGCAATGGCTCTTTCCTTTAAAATTTTGAGAAAATTGATAGAGGGAGAGTTGCTTTTGGAGGAGATTCAGGTGGTTACATTACCGGAAGGGGCAGGATCACAAATGGTAAGCTCAGTATTGAGAAGGTAAACTTTGTCAAGGAGCTTGGGTATAATCTATTAAGTGTATCTCATTTTATGATCAGAGACATAACATGCTCTTTATTTAGCATGAGCGCATTGTTATCAAGCCTGGGGTGGTCATTCCTCAAGAGCATATCCTACTTAGAGCCCCCAGGATAGGGAACATGTATAAGATGGATTTGCAGTAGATGAAGATCAAAGCTCAAAGGATGAGACTCCAGATATCTTGAAGAACTTTATTATGAAAATTGAGAATCAATTTGATCCACAAGGTCAAAACCATAAGATGTAATCAAGGAACTGAATTCTAGAACCAAAGCCTTGATGTATTTTGTGATGAAAAAGGTATTTCAATACAATATAGTGGTCCTAGGACTCCTCAGCAAAATGGTGTTTCTGAGAGGAGAAACAGAATACTTATTGAAGCTGCAAGAACTATGTTATTTGACTCTACACTACCCATCACCTTCTGGGCATAGGTAGTCAACACTGCCTTCTATGTGTAGAATGGAGTTTTAGTAGTTAAGACTAATGCTAAGACTCCTCATGAGTGTGGAACAAAAGGAGACCTTTCATTGGTTTCCTTAGATCATTTGGATGTCCTTGCACCATCTTGAATACCAAAGATCAAGTAGCCAAATTTGCTGAGAAATCAGATGATGGATACTTCATTGGATACTCTTCCCAAGCTAAGGCTTATAGTGTATACAATCTCAGAACTAGAGTAGTTGAGGAGTCAACAAATATGACCTTTAATGAGCACACTCTTAGTGTGAAAGGTTCTGGTCCTGATTGGCTATTTGATCTTGATTTAGTTACGAACTGTTTTGACAAATCTTGTGAAGATGTTTTAGAATCTACAGGTAACTTATCAATAGAAGATCCTGACCAAGATTTGAGCTGAGAATACCAAGCAAGAAACTATTTCAGCTCTAGTGTTAACTAACCTTGTAGATGGAGTTCCTATCAGCACAACCATGATAAATTCAACTGATACTTCTAAGGTACCTACACAGATGCATAGAACTCAAATGAAGGAATTTCCAATGTAGGATGGAATGAAGGTGGTGATAGTGATAAAGAGTTTCTTGATACTGATAACCACTCCATAGATGACAATATGAATGATATCACACCCTCATTGGATCAAGCTTCTCTTAATAAGTGTGCTGATATGGTGGGTGACACTCCATTGCTAGATCTGAGTTTCATTAAGTTAGATTGCCAATCAACTTGATATGACTCCTCAACTAAGAATCCACAAGTCACATCCTACTATAAACATAATTAGAGATGTTGACACAGGGGTGAGAACAAGAGGATAAACCCATGACAAAATTGTTTTTCTATACTCTTGTTTCTTGTTCCGGATAGAGCCCAAGAAAGTTGATAAAGCTTTGAAGGATGGTAGTTGGGTTGAAGCAATGCAGTAGGAGCTGCTTCAATTCAAAATGCAAAAGATTTGGAACCCATGTCCTCTTCCTCAAGGGAAGACCACTATAGATATCAAATGGGTATTTAGGAGCAAGAAAGATGATAAAGGACTTGTCATCAAGAACAAGGCTAGACTAGTTGTTTTAGGATATACATAAGAAGAGGGGATTGACTGCACAGACGCTTTTACTCTAGTGGAAAGCTTGAAGTTGTTAGCATATTCCTAGGTTTTGTTGAATCCAAGGATTTCAAGGTCTACCAACTTGATGTCAAGTGTGCTTTCTTATATGGGGTGATTGATGAGGAGGTGTATGTCAAACAACCACCTGGCTTTGTAGACCCAAATCATATTGATTATCTCTGCAAGCTTGATAAAGCTCTTTATGGGTTGCACCAAGCTCCAAGGAAATGGTATGAGACACTATCTCAATATATCTGTCAACATAGCTACTAGAAGGGTTGTTGGACCAAAAGAACCAATGAGCCAGATCAGAAAAACCTTTAAGTCCGACAGACATCACAACAACTGCTGAAGACTTCATCAGCTGATGATGACAACAACTGAAGACTTCATCAGCTGAAGTACAAAGACTAAAGACATCAGCTGAAGTACAAAGACAGAAGACAACAACTAAAGACATCAGCTGATGACAACAGCTGAAGTTCAAGTCTGAAGTTCAAGTACTAAAGACTTCAGAGGTTGTCACAACAGCTGAAGAAGTATTCTTCAGTTGTTGTGATGGTTTTCTTTTTTAATAGTTTCCTTTCAGTTGTTTCCTTTCAGTAGTTTCTTATCAGTAGTTTTCTTTTATGTTTCAGTACTTTG
>BJCO01019457.1:0-13655 GCA_018326465.1 Flaveria floridana
CATGATCAAGACCAAGTTGATGAATCAAGAGTTGAGGGAGAAACAAAAGGATGAGATGTTGGAAGGAATGACCAGAATGTTGATGGATCAAAATAATATGATCAAGAGATTATTAGAAGAGGTGAATGAATTGAAAGCTGCTGCCGGCCTGCCCAATCAGCTGACTCAACATGAGTTAGATGATCTGACTGATACTTCTAAGTACTCATTTTTGAATGTGGGTACTTCCTCCAGGGTAGGAGAGGGCACATCTGGTGCAGCTGAAAAAGAAGCAGTTGGATCAGAATGAAGGACTGAGGAACCGCATGTGGAGAATGCTGAAAATGTTGAAGAAGTGACTGAGGCTGGGTTTGTTGATTTAGGGATTAATCATGAAGATTTTACTGGAGAGGAGAGAATGGGAAAGCAAGCAGAATCTACTAAGCAACCCACTGAAAGGAGATTGGTTGATGAGGAGGTTGAGGATGAACAGCTGGTTGATTATGATTCAGAGCCTGAATATTATGAGGTGGATGAAAGGCCTCTAATCTATGTGATCCAAAAGGGTGAGAATGAAAATGATATTATTGAGATGGAGAAGAACGATTGGTTTGTGAGGGAAAAGGAACCAGAAGAATTGACCCCTCTATTTCAAAACATGGAAGGATTAAGCAAGAAGGAGGCAAATAAACGCATAGTGAGTTGGAAGTATAATCCTGTCCTAAAGATGTTCATGATTAAGAGGAGAGGAGGTGGGATTACTTATCTACACAAGAGGAAGGCGTTCAAGACCTTACCTAGGTGGGATTTAAGAAGGTTGGCATCTTTGCCCTTGCTTCAAGCTGATGTTAGTGATCGAGCGAAGCTTCTTGATAAAGAAATCCAAAATGGACTGAACGACAACTTCGAGACTTTTGGGTCTATGAAAGCAGAGAGAAAGAGGACAAAGAAAGATAAAGATTGGGTAACAGGAAAAAGGAAGATTGTGTTGAGTGTGAAGCCTCCAAAGACAGTTTATAGAGTGAGATTGGCAGATCCCTCCCCCTCTCGTTTACACGGGTTTGAGAAGTGGTTTTATGACAATCAGACGGGGGAGGCTGTGATTAGAGTGAAGGGTGGCACAGAACAGAGAATCTTTGATCCTATGGAACTCTTTGGATATTCTGATGAAGACCTGCTTGTTTTGTATGAGAACCATATCAAGGCAGGAGCAGGTGAGGAGACAAGGAAGGAAGCAAGCCTGTTCATGGTAGTAGCTAACAAGGAGAGAGGTGTAAGAGCGAAGATAAAGCAGCTTGCGGAGAAGGTAAGAACTGAAGATGACCTAAACTTGGATATCCGGGATTTGACCAAGCAGTTTGCACAAGCAAGTGCTCATCCCGAAGGAGCTGATGAAGCAGGAAGCAACAAGGGTGGATCAGCTGCTGAAGCTCGTTCGAGGACAACTGTAGGAGCTGAGACAGAGATATCAGGTGCAGGAGCAAGGGATGCTAGAGCTGAATAGAGACATCAAGATTAGCAGAATAGGTGAGATCCAACCTAGGGGGAGTATTGAAGATCATGTATAGGTTAGACTCACCTTAGATTTGTATTTGTTTCCATTTCCATGTAATAGGATTAATGTTAGATTTCGTTTGTAAGTTGTTATGTCTTGTTTAGCTTTTTGTAGTCTAGCGAAACTGTGAGCGAAACTGCAGTTTCGCTCACAGCTAGCTAATAGTTGTCCCGGCGAAACTACAGTTTCGGCCGGGCGAAACTACAGTCTCAGCAACACAGTTTCGCTTGCAGCGAAACTGTGTGCGAAACTGAGACTGCTTTATATAGATTTCATTGTGTTCATTGTTGGCCATCCTTGCAAAACCCTAATCGAATATTTCTGTTGCAAGAGGCTACTGTAAGCTGGAGTTTATTGAATATATTGAGCTTATTTCATTTCTTTGTGTATTGTTGCTTATTGAATCATCTTTGAATACTTTTTGATCTTCTTGAGTTCATTAAATCTTTATGTGAGTTGTTTGTGTTTGGTATTAAACGATTCAAACTATTTTATGCACTGTAAAACTGATCAAAGGACCAACATAGGCTAAAAACCCATTCATTAAATGGATTATAATTAGTAATAAACACAAATAGTTACAGTATAATATTTTAATATAAAATATAACTAAAATTATATACACGTAACAGTTAAAGAATTAAAATAATTATATCATTTTAAACCCTTTATCTAAATAGTTTATTTTTAAACATACGTTTTAAGATTTTTTATAAAAAAATTATCTTCTATATAACTTTAGTTTTTTTTAACTTTCGTTTGTAATTATTCTGCTTGTTTTAATAAGACTGCTTTTTAAAAAAGTTACCTTTTTATAATTAAAGCAAAAGGATTAAAAATATGTTATTTAAAAAAGGTTTATTGTTTTAGATAATTTCAATTATATAATTTTTTTGTTGTTTTACTATTTCGGTTTTAATCAAAAGATGTGATTTTTTTATATCCTTAGTAAATCTATTTTTAAAAAAGATAGTTTGATTTTAAAAAATCTAAATAAGAGCTATAAATGTAACAATTAATAAAACTTGCTTTTAATAAGAGAGAGAAATTTGTATAAGTGTTTAAATTAATACAATATCATTTTGGAAGGAAAATTAATGTGTAGTTGTCTAGAAGAATGACAAGTGACAAAAACATGAGTTAAAAGAATGACGAGTGGCCAAAAATATTTTGTTTTATTAGATGTTATAGATCTGGGTAAAGTAACATTTTCCATACCAACAGTAATATCTAGATTATTTTAAACAGCCAATTATATACAAAAGACTAGCAAAAGCTAGAATAAAAATACAAACACCAAAGCGAAAACAATATTCTTTACATATCAAAATACACCTATTGTTTCTGTAACATTCGTTACTTAGTCGTTATCTCTCGTTATTCTTGTAAGATTCATTCTTCTCAATAAAGAAATCTTTTGGGTCATTCATGTGTTATTCATTAATTTAAATTGTAAAGTATTATATTTTTTATAAAAATGGTAGGTTTATAAGTATTAAAGAATTTAGGGAATTTAATTGTTTAAAATGTTATCATATTTATTTCATATAAATAATAAAAGAAAAAAAAGAAAAACAAAAAAAAAAGAAAACTTGAAGTTTTATAAAACTTATAAAACTAACAAGGTAGTTATAAAATTAATAAGTTAGTTTTGTTGATCAAATTGAAAGACTTAAAGTTAAGGGTTAAAATTACAAAGTTTTAAACTTATTATTAAAGGTTTTGATTAAAATTGTAAACTTAAAAATTACACGGACTGCATACGAATTTTTTTTAAAAAAACAGCCCCCATCCCCTTTTCTTCCCGATTTTCCGGTGGCCGGCCGGTGGGCGTCAACATGGCGCCGGTGATCCCAAAACATCCCATTAAAACTCGGTTTTAACTCCAGATCATTTCTAATCGATTTGTAAACACGTTTCGAACCCGAAGGGGTGTTTTAATTTGAGTTTAAATGCAGTTATGATAGGATTTGGACACGAAACCGAACCCCATCAAAACCAAATCCGTTTCTACACTTAAATCATACTATTAATACAATTAATCGAGTATACACGTTCGTTTAATCAGGTAGAAATCAATGAAATGATTTATTTCATTTGAAACGGCAAATTGCACATCCAAATCCCACCCGTAAACCCCGAATTTAAATCGAACCTGTTGAACTCAAAACAGTTCAAATCAAGACTATTAAATAGAGGGGAAAGGTTTCATTCAACTTTCTTACACTCTCTGTACTCCCAATTTCACCAAAACACACACACGTATCACATTTGGATCAAGACCCAGTCGCGACACTAGCTCGAACTCGTACTCATCGATTCCACAACCATTCCAGGTGATTCTAACGTCTACACACTCGATTGATCATGGGGAAGCAACGCCCTATGGTTAATTTCATTATCATCATCGATTTGATGTCCAGTTGTTTCGATTTCGATTCTAGGGTTCTTGTGCAAATTAGGGGTTTTTAATTGTTAAGGCTTTTATGAATTTAAAATGAGATATTAACAGGCATAGGCGCCCTAGCCTACCGGTTAATACCTTGCACTTACGCAGAAGGGTCCCGGGTTTGAACCCCGGCACCCGCGTTATTTTTTTATACCTTTACTTACATTTTTTTTAAATTCCATAATCATTATATATATATATTAATTAGTATAAAAATTATTTTGTTGATCGAATTCATTCAGGAAGTTTTTATTAATTCCTGAAAATTCTAAAAGCTTTAATATTTTATATTTTAGGTTATAAATATTATAAACTGCTATAAAAATTTATGGATATACTTCTTTTGCTTTCTACACTAAAACGTATATTATTTCGCACTTAAATTATTAAGACTTATTTCTAATGCAATTTAGATAATTAAAGATTAATTATTCAAATATTACAATAATTACACAGTATGTCAAATAACTCTTTTTAAACATACAAGTATTATTGTTGTTAAACCCATCGTATTTCAAGTTAAATTGTTAAAAATCCCCGATCATAATTGAAACCCTAGTTTTCCCAAATCGTCTTTGAAATCTTATCGATTATCTTCTAATCTGGGAACACCCACGCTTAGGTAATTTGCAAGGAAACTATTGGTGTTATTCTAACATTCTTATCGTTCAAAGCACCTCATAATCATGTGAGTTTTCATACCGTTTTTACTTTATTTCACACCTTTTAGGGTGAAGCATGTTAACCGTATAAATGTACACTTGTAAACTATTTAAATACTTGTAAAGCACATGCAATTCATATTATTAATTTGTCATGGTTATTTAAAATATTGGTGAACATTATATGGTAGCTATCTTGTAAAAATAATTATTAACTATTGCTAGCCTAGCGACGTCATAGATCTATGGGCTTGACAAGCCTATTTGGTGCTAAAGCCGAGGTTATTGTCGGCTCCTGATGATGTATTCTTGTTCATCATGGGAACCAAATACACTTAGCTAATCGCATATTTTGTTTTGGCCATATTTTGTCAAGGTTTGATTGTATCATCATGCTATCTACATGTTCTTGTATTATTTCTTAACCTATGACTTGAACTGCCTCTTAAAAGGTTTTATATATGTATGTACTAGTTTATGAGAACTCACCAGCATACATATGTTGACTTTATTTTTAATATGTTTCAGGAGGTGCTCAAGCTTAGTTGTTGATTCTTAAATAATTGAGTTCATCTAGGATTGGACCTAGAATAAAATAAAGAATTCATTTCATGATTGTTTTATGATCTTGCACTTATTATCTATCTTATGTTATGGTTGTTTGCTTGAACTTCTAGTAGTAATTTAAAATTTAAAACCTTATGATTTATAATATTTACACTTTGAGGTAGCGTTATGTGGCTTTAAACAATCTTTACCCTCATATCTCAACGTTTCCGCTGTTAAAGTTGGGGTGTGACAGATTGGTATCAGAGCCCATAACTATAGGGATTCGGGTTACTAGAAATGGTGACCTAGACTATGGTTAATATAGGGACCTTTACATGAAAATTATTCATGATTTTGTAAGTTTACTTATATGCATACTACATGATGCTACATGTTACATGCTAGATACTTTATGTGCTACTTGATTTTACTTAGTTAAAATTGTGCCTTAGGTGGTTAACTTGAATGACAAAACCTTCAGTCTCAAATATCTCCAACTTCTTAACCATCTTCACCCATCACTAGTTTCAACACGCCAATGTCTTTCTCTTCTTAAACTTATTCTTGAGTACATGTGAAATCGTACGCATTATATCGAATGGTTCAATTCTTTAGACTTTATATCTAATCTTTGAAAATCTCATCAAGATTTTAATTCTATTAGTCTATAAGGAAAAATATGTGACTCATAAACATCTGTATTCTGGATTTCCTGGGAAAAAGCCTTCAGGTTAAGGTAAGCATTTCACATAAATCCCAATCAACTGCGGGACTAGTTATGCTTACCTGGGGATTTTCGGGATGAGTGATAAATTATGGTCAAAATACACAATTTTCCTAAGACATGGTAGAATTAAGTCACCTTGACGTGTCAACATTCCTAGAAGTTTTGTGTACCAAATGGAACCATCCCGTATGTGTTTTACAAGTCCTGAAAAATTATTGTTTTATTGAACCAGCTATACTTTAAGAACTCCTATGTCTAACCTATTCTTGTATTCAGAATGTCTCGTCATCATGGAAAACATGATAGCTCCAACCATAAGATCGCCATCCCGGCATATGGTTATTGTTCTTCCCTCAATGGTCGCTGAACTGAGTAACACCCTAATGGCCAATGCCAGTAATAATTTAAATAGGAATAATGGTGGTAATGAAAACAATGGTCAAGGAGAAAACAACGGTAATAAAGAAGGGAATAACCAAACCTGCACGTTCAAACACTTCAATTCGTGTAAGTCAACCAGTCTTAGTGGAAAGGAAGGAGCCACTAGACTTCTCGAGTGGTTCGAGAGAATGGAAAATACCTTCATCAAAAGTGAGTGTCCAGAAGCACTCAAGGTTCGTTATGCCATGATTGTCCTCCAATAAAGGGAACTTACATGTTGGAATAGTGAAAAGAGGAATAAAGGTACTGAAATTGCACTAGCTATACCCTGGGAGGAGTTCAAGAACATTATGGTCCAGAAGTTCTATCCTAGAACTGAGTTACAAAGCTTAAGGAAGAATTCTAGAACCTTAAACAAGATAGTGGGAATCATTTGGCTTATTCAACCAGGCATCATGAACTAAGAATCTCCTCATAACATTAAGAAGTTTTATGGTCCAGAAGTTCTTTCCTAGAACTGAGTTACAAAGCTTAAGGAAGAATTCTAGAACCTTAAACAAGATAGTGGGAATCATTTGGCTTATTCAACCAGGCATCATGAACTAAGAATCTCCTCATAACATTAAGAAGTTTTATGGTCCAGAAGTTCTTTCCTAGAACTGAGTTACAAAGCTTAAGGAAGAATTCTAGAACCTTAAACAAGATAGTGGGAATCATTTGGCTTATTCAACCAGGCATCATGAACTAAGAATCTCCTCATAACATTAAGAAGTTTTATGGTCCAGAAGTTCTTTCCTAGAACTGAGTTACAAAGCTTAAGGAAGAATTCTAGAACCTTAAACAAGATAGTGGGAATCATTTGGCTTATTCAACCAGGCATCACGAACTAAGAATCTCCTCATAACATTAAGAAGTTCATCAAAGGTGTACTGCCTCAAATTCAGGATGTTGTAGTGGTGAGTAGGCCCATGACGTTGGAAGAAGCAATCACCATCACTGCTCAGCTCACTAAGAATCACATCAAAGCCGACACCTTGACTGTAAAGGGTGCTAAAAAGGCTCGGAGGGTGATTCCAGAAGCTACTAAGGAGGTGAAGGCTGAATCCTCATCTAAGGGCAAGAAACGTAAGTTTACACCTGCCCGAAGTTTTGCTGTGACAGCAACCAATGCACCTCATAAACAAGCCGCAACTACTAATCAAGTACCTGCTGCTAGAGCTTACACTGGTCTACACCTGATGTGTAACATTTGTAAATATCATCATGGGGGGAATAATCCATGTCGCATCTGCTCACTTTGTGGGAAATATGGTCATTTGGTTGCTACCTGTCACCATGCACCCAACAACGCTGCTCTAGTTGCCAATCGTGCTTGTTACAACTATAGGAAAACCGACCATTTTCACCCATAATGCCCCCGTCTTACGGGTAATATTCCAAAAGCTCGAGGCCGTGATTTTAACATCAACACAAATCAAGCACAAGCAAATAACGACATGGTGAACGGTACGTCATTATTATTCGTAATCTTTATGATCAAAGTTTTCATTTATGTTTCCCTGTACCGATAAAAGTTTTATATCTGAACAGGTATGTTTCTTGTTAATAATTGCTATGCCTTTGTCTTGGTTGATTCTGGAGCCGATAAGAGTTTTTTCTCCTTAGAATTTGAACCTGTACTTGCTAAGTCGCGTACTAAGTTAGAAAAGTCATTTACAGTTGAAGTCCTCGATGGAAAATCCATCATTATTGATATCATCATTCGTGATTATGTCTTGAGTCTTAACAAGCATGAGTTTCCTATTGACCTAATCCCCATGGAACTCGGAAGTTTCGACATTATCATCGGTATGGATTGGTTAGCCAAACACTACGAGGAAATAATCTGCTTCGAGAAATGCATTCGGATTCCATTACCCTCGGGTGATACTTTGGAAGTTTTCGGTGAGAAATCATCTAAAGGACTCAAATTCATGTCGTGTATCAAGGCTCGAAAGTGCCTAGGTAAGAACTATATAGCCTTTTAGGCCTATGTAGTCAACATGAAAGTCAAAGGGAAGGAACTTAAGGATATTCTTATTGTCCGACATTTCCCAGAAGTATTTTCTGATGATCTTAATGGTTTACCTTCCGTTCGTTAAGTGGAGTTTGAGATTGACTTGATTCCTGGTGCGAATCATTTGGCTAAGTCTCCTTATCATCTTGCACCATTGGAAATGCAAGAACTAGCCAGCCAACTACAAGAACTGTCTGACAAGGGCTTTATTCGTCCTAGCTCTTCACCCTGGGGTGCACCCATGTTATTTGTGAAGAAGAAAGATGGTTCATTTCGTATGTGTACCGACTATTGGGAAATCAACAAACTCACTATAAAAAACCGATACCCTCTTCCTCGAATCGATGATCTTTTTGAACAACTTCAAGGAGCCACTCGTTTCTCAAAAGTCGATCTACGTTCTGGTTACCACAACTACAAGTCCATGACAATGATATTCTAAAAACCGCATTTCGCACTCGTTATGGGCACTATGAGTTTATGGTTATGCCTTTTGGTTTGACTAATGCTCCTGTCGTCTTTATGGATCTTATGAACCGGATATGCAAACCCTATCTGGACAAATTCGTGATTGTCTTCATCGATGATATTCTCAACTACTCAAAGACTAAAACTGATCATGAGCTCCACAAGTGATAAGTTCTTGAGCTTTTGAATAAAGAACAGTTGTACGCAAAGTTTTCCAGGTGCAAATTTTGGCTTAAGGAAGTCCAATTTTTAGGTCATGTGGTGAATAACCAAGGAATTCATGTTGATCCCGCTAAAGTAGAAGCTGTGAAAAATTGGTGTGTCCCTAAAACTCCAACCAAAGTTCGTTCTTTCCTTGGACTAGCGGGTTACTACCGCCGCTTTATCGCAAATTTCTCAAGGATTATGAAACCACTTACGTCCTTAACCTAAAAGAATAAACCCTTCGAGTGGGGGCATGAGCAAGAAGAGGCTTTCGAGGCCCTCAAACACAAGTTGTGTAATGCTCTTATTCTCACCCTTCCTGACGGGAAGGATGATTTCACTGTATATTCATCTAGCCACGACCTTGGTTATTTCTTATGCAACGAGGAAAGGTTATAGCCTATGCGTCAAGGCAATTGAAGGTTCATGAAGTGAATTACATGACCCACGATCTTGAACTTGGTGTTGTAGTATTCGCCTTAAAATTTTAGAGGCATTACCTTTACAGGACACAATGCCAGTCTATACTGATCACAAAAGCCTTCAACACGTTTTCAGTCAAAAGGATCTGAATATGAGGCGACGTCGTTAGGTTGAGTTGATTAGTGACTACGACTGTGACATTCGTTATCATCCAGGAAACGCGAATGTTGTAGCCGATGCGTTAAGTTGCAAAGTCCATAATAAGACTGTCTCACTTCAGGAAATTCAAGATCGACAACAATGGTTTGACACTCTAGAAGAGTTTGATATGGAGATTCACGTAGATGTCAACAAGGCTACTGTTATGCTTCAAAATATAAGGATTGATAGCGATCTTGAGTATTGGTTTCGAGAAACTCGGCAAGCTACTCTAGCTGATGGAAAAGTGGATGAAGAATTGGCGTATGGTGTTCGGTCACAACTTGAAACAAAACCGAATGGTATGTTGTATTTCTTAAATCCACTATGGGTTCTCAATCGTGATGATCTTCGTACCTTCATTATGAACGAAGCTCATCAAACTCGTTATTCCATTCACCTTAGGTCCGATAAGATGTATATAGACCTACTTGGGCAATACTGGTGGCAAGGGATGAAGAAGGACATTGGTTCTTACATAGCCAAATGTATTACGTGTGCAAAAGTCAAAGTAGAGCACCAAAGTCCTAGTGGATTACTTGAACAACCTGAGATCCCTATGTGGAAGTGGGAACACATATCCATGGATTTCATAACTAAGTTACCTCGTACTCCTCGTGGACATGATAGTATAAGGGTGATTATCGACCGCCTGACCAAAACAATGGATTTCATACCCATACGTGACTCTTATAAAACTTCAAAGTTGGCTCGTATTTACGTCGCCGAGATTTTGAGTCATCATCGTGTACCTTTACACATCATCTCCGATTGATACGCTCGTTTCACTTCGCACTTTTGGTCATCAATGCAAGAACTCTGGGTACTTAGCTGGATTTAAGTACAACTTACCAACCTCAAACCTATGGTCAAACTGAACGAACTATTCAAACTTTTGAGGATTTACTACGTCTTTGCGTTCTTGATTTTGGTGTTGACTGGGATACGCATTTACCATTAGCGGAATTCTCTTACAATTACAGTTATCACTCAAGCATCAAGATGACACTTTTCGAAGCACTTTACGGTCATAAATACCGATCCCCGATTTGTTAGACGGACATCGGTGAAAAATTCATTACCGGTCCTGAACTTATACAAGATACGACCAATAAAATTTCTAAAATCCATGATAATCTTGAGGTGGCTAGAAGTCGACAAAAGAATTATGCAGATAAATGATGCAATGTAAGGCACCGATCCCGGGTACCTCACAGTTGGTCATTCATTGCATCATAGTTACCTATTGATATTCATTTCATAATATACACAACGGAATTTCATGTAATAAAACCATTCCTTTACTTTTAACTACTGTTGTTAAGCAATACATTGTTGTTCATGAGTTACAAAAAGTTGTTCAATTGCATTACAAAACAATAGTAGAATCAAAATACGGATGGATGTCAGCTTTGTCTTGCCAAGTAGATTCGCCCTCGTGCCATACTCAGCAACGTTTTACCTACCAACTGGAAAATACATAAAAGTCAGCGTTGCTGAGTGAGTTCTAGTTTTATAATTAAAATACTTTACTTTTTCAAATCATACTATACTTTCGTACATGCCCACACATTATACGTACATGTAGATAATATCATTATTATCTTTCATTGCGTTCGTTAGCTTTCGTTCATTCATCGTAACTCATTATCACTCATTTATTATCTAGATCCCGTCAGGCTTTACCCTCTTCATGGCACACAGCCACGATTACTGAGGTCGAATGACGAGGATCCCGTTTTGTATTTTATTATGATATTTCGTTCGTGAGCATACATCCTACATACATACAGATAATAATTATTATTATTATCCTTATCATTCGTTCAATTCATACTTTTTCCATTACTCTTTCGGTCTTTACGTTCGTTCTTACGAGTCTGTTGCGACAACAAGGCCGCTCACCTCAATATCAATCTCTCACGATCGTATGTTAGCCAAGTCTGTTGCAACAC
Organism: Flaveria floridana; assembly: GCA_018326465.1. Lineage (NCBI taxonomy): Eukaryota > Viridiplantae > Streptophyta > Magnoliopsida > Asterales > Asteraceae > Flaveria > Flaveria floridana. The sequence continues at coordinate 11,607 of BJCO01019457.1, forward strand.
ATGGTTGCTCACCTCAGTGGCAATCCCACAGATTGCCTGCTAACCGGGTCTGTTGCAACACAGATTTGATCACCCTATTGTCAACCTCAAGGATTGACCCTGTGTGCATCCTTCGGGGTAGCTAACCCGTATCACAGTTGAGCTAACACCTGCCAGGGGTGTGCACCTCCATACATTTGCTTGCAAGCCATTCGTTCATTCGTTTCCGTTCCACTTTTCTTTATCATTAACCTTTCACTTTATTAATGATAATAATTTCTGTCTTGATCATGATCATACCACGTAGAGTCATACAGTATTAATATTAATAATATTAATAATAATAACTCTAATCATAACATTATCAGTAATAAGGGTCATAATGTCAATCAAACATAATTGTATGCATTTAATGAACCATAGTCAATATTAGTCCAAAACCCTAAATGCACAGACTCCCACGAAAATTCTACATTTAATTCTAAGTGTTGGGCGCATGAGGACTATTTGGGCGCATGAGCCCTGTCTGGGCGTATTACCACTGTGCAGGCATCCCATCCTAACACTTAGCAGCTAACATTTAGGCGTATGAGCACTGTTGGGACATATCACCCCAATACTTAGGCGTTTGTTGCAAAACCTAGGCACATGAGCTACTGTTCAGGCACATCATCATACACTTAGCTTTTCTAAGGGGTTTTCTAGGCGTAGGAGTACTGTTGGGCACATTATCCTATACTTAGCTTTCTAAATCATAATTTAAGGTGCATAAACACTATTGGGGCACATCACTATCCAGGCGCATGAGCCCTGTCTGGGCGCATGAGCACTGTTTAGGCTCATTAGTAGCACTTAAAATTTCTAAGGCAATATTTAGGCACATGAGCCTTTTATAGGCGTATTAGCAGCCTGTTCAACATGTTTCTAAGTAGTTTTCAGTCCCAACATCATATTGCCTGATTCTAAGCATTCACTTACTAAACTAAGCAGGAACTTAACATAACCATAACATTATATTTGCCCAAAACATACCCCACCCACATACACATGCACATAAACATACGGGTAAAATATCCAACCTCATAAAATCATACATACATGTATTTTCCAGCCCCAAAAATCGTATAAAACATGTAAAAGGGGGAATCTAGAAACTCACCTTAGTTGTGTTCGAGTCTAAACCCTTCCTTTGAACTTCTCAGATGTTTTTAACACCTAAAACACACTAAAACACACAACCCGAACATGCAATAACACATATGAGCATATAATCGAGACTAGATCGACCAAAAACAACTTAAAACACATAATCTTACCTTAAAACTTCGAATTATTCTTTCTCTCTCTAAAACTCGAATTCCCTGCTCTTTCTCTCTCTAAAATCCGAATGAAGGTGTTGTGCAGGGTGAAATGGGCGGCCATACCACCTTTTTACCAGCTTTTTATGACTTTTGTTCTTTTTGTCACCTTTGGTCCCTTAACTTTAGGGTTGACTTCCATTTCATTCTTTTTCTTTCTTTTTTATCCTTTTTATTCCTTTCAAAAATACGGGTGTTACAAGTCCACCCCCATATATAGGTTTCATCCTCGAAACCTGTTATTCCTCAAACAATTGAGGGTAATGTTGTCTCATCTCCTCCTCAGTCTCCCACGTAGATTCAGATCCCTTTCTGTGCTTCCACTATACACGCACAAGAGGAACCACTTTATTCCTTAACTTCTTTTCTTTACGATCAATGATTGCCACTGGTTGCTCAACGTAATTGAGCCATTCGTCTACTTCAATGTCCTCCAGTGGAACAATCATATCTTCATCAGCTAAGCACTTTCTCAGATGAGATACATGGAATGTGGGATGAATTCCACTTAACTCATCTGGCAGTTCAAGTCGATAGGCTACCTCTCCTACTCGTGCGATGATTCGGAAAGGTCCTATATATCTCGGGCTTAGTTACCTCGTTTTCTGAATCGAATAATCCCTTTCCAAGGTGAGACCTTCAACATGACTCGGTCTCCAACCTTGAACTCTATTGGTCTTCGTCTCTTGTCAGCATACGACTTTTGTCTATC